>WNWK01023375.1:0-31179 GCA_009830355.1 Cherax destructor
ATGCCTGAGCACTATAAGTGTGCAGCTCACACCTTGAACCTTGTTGCTGACGCTGATGCCTGAGCACTATAAGTGTGCAGCTCACACCTTGAACCTTGTTGCTGACGCTGATGCCTGAGCACTATAAGTGTGCAGCTCACACCTTGAACCTTGTTACTGACGCTGATGCCTGAGCACTATAAGTGTGCAGCTCACACCTTGAACCTGGTTGCTGACGCTGATGCCTGAGCACTATAAGTGTGCAGCTCACACCTTGAACCTTGTTGCTGACGCTGATGCCTGAGCACTATAAGTGTGCAGCTCACACCTTGAACCTTGTTGCTGTTACTGATGCCTGAGCACCATAAGTGTGCAGCTCACACCTTGAACCTTGTTGCTGACGCTGATGCCTGAGCACTATAAGTGTGCAGCTCACACCTTGAACCTTGTTGCTGACGCTGATGCCTGAGCACTATAAGTGTGCAGCTCACACCTTGAACCTTGTTGCTGACGCTGATGCCTGAGCACTATAAGTGTGCAGCTCACACCTTGAACCTTGTTGCTGACGCTGATGCCTGAGCACCATAAGTGTGCAGCTCACACCTTGAACCTTGTTGCTGTTACTGATGCCTGAGCACCATAAGTGTGCAGCTCACACCTTGAACCTTGTTGCTGACGCTGATGCCTGAGCACCATAAGTGTGCAGCTCACACCTTGAACCTTGTTGCTGACCTGATGCCTGAGCACCATAAGTGTGCAGCTCACACCTTGAACCTTTTGCTGACGCTGATGCCTGAGCACTATAAGTGTGCAGCTCACACCTTGAACCTTGTTGCTGACGCTGATGCCTGAGCACTATAAGTGTGCAGCTCACACCTTGAACCTTGTTGCTGACGCTGATGCCTGAGCACCATAAGTGTGCAGCTCACACCTTGAACCTTTTTGCTGTTACTGATGCCTGAGCACCATAAGTGTGCAGCTCACACTTTGAACCTTGTTGCTGACGCTGATGCCTGAGCACCATAAGTGTGCAGCTCACACCTTGAACCTTGTTGCTGACGCTGATGCCTGAGCACATAAGTGTGCAGCTCACACCTTGAACCTTGTTCTGACGCTGATGCCTGAGCACCATAAGTGTGCAGCTCACACCTTGAACCTTGTTGCTGACGCTGATGCCTGAGCACCATAAGTGTGCAGCTCACACCTTGAACCTTGTTGCTGACGCTGATGCCTGAGCACCATAAGTGTGCAGCTCACACCTTGAACCTTGTTGCTGACGCTGATGCCTGAGCACATAAGTGTGCAGCTCACACCTTGAACCTTGTTGCTGTTACTGATGCCTGAGCACCATAAGTGTGCAGCTCACACCTTGAACCTTGTTGCTGACCTGATGCCTGAGCACCATAAGTGTGCAGCTCACACCTTGAACCTTGTTGCTGACGCTGATGCTGAGCACCATAAGTGTGCAGCTCACACCTTGAACCTTGTTGCTGACGCTGATGCCTGAGCACCATAAGTGTGCAGCTCACACCTTGAACCTTGTTGCTGTTACTGATGCCTGAGCACCATAAGTGTGCAGCTCACACCTTGAACCTTGTTGCTGTTACTGATGCCTGAGCACCATAAGTGTGCAGCTCACACCTTGAACCTTGTTGCTGACGCTGATAAATGAGCACCATAAGTGTGCAGCTCACACCTTGAACCTTGTTGCTGACGCTGATGCCTGAGCACCATAAGTGTGCAGCTCACACCTTGAACCTTGTTGCTGACGCTGATAATTGAGCACCATAAGTGTGCAGCTCACACCTTGAACCTTGTTGCTGACGCTGATGCCTGAGCACCATAAGTGTGCAGCTCACACCTTGAACCTTGTTGCTGACGCTGATGCCTGAGCACCATAAGTGTGCAGCTCACACCTTGAACCTTGTTGCTGACGCTGATCCTGAGCACCATAAGTGTGCAGCTCACACCTTGAACCTTGTTGCTGACGCTGATGCCTGAGCACCATAAGTGTGCAGCTCACACCTTGAACCTTGTTGCTGACGCTGATGCCTGAGCACCATAAGTGTGCAGCTCACACCTTGAACCTTGTTGCTGACGCTGATAAATGAGCACCATAAGTGTGCAGCTCACACCTTGAACTTTGTTGCTGACACTGATGCCTGAGCACCATAAGTGTGCAGCTCACACCTTGAACCTTGTTGCTGACGCTGATGCCTGAGCACCATAAGTGTGCAGCTCACACCTTGAACCTTGTTGCTGACGCTGATGCCTGAGCATCATAAGTGTGCAGCTCACACCTTGAACCTTGTTGCTGACGCTGATGCCTGAGCACCATAAGTGTGCAGCTCACACCTTGAACCTTGTTGCTGACGCTGATGCCTGAGCACCATAAGTGTGCAGCTCACACCTTGAACCTTGTTGCTGACGCTGATGCCTGAGCACCATAAGTGTGCAGCTCACACCTTGAACCTTGTTGCTGCCACTGATGCCTGAGCACCATAAGTGTGCAGCTCACACCTTGAACCTTGTTGCTGACGCTGATGCCTGAGCACCATAAGTGTGCAGCTCACACCTTGAACCTTGTTGCTGCCACTGATGCCTGAGCATCATAAGTGTGCAGCTCACACCTAGAACCTTGATGGTAAAAAGACTCTGAGTGAGCCCAAGTTCCATAAAATACCTCAGTCGGAAATTGCAAAAGCACAGGAGCTCTGAACAAATAGAATCTGAGCACAGTGGCTGCGAGTGTGATTCATAAAGAATTAAAACAGTTCTCTGGACAATACTACAGAATTTAACTTCTGAGACTATTTGGCACTTATTTCATCTTACTAGTAAAGGAAGTTGTTATGCAGAGAACTTGCGATGAACGAGGCATAGAGAGATTAACACAACGAACATCCTCCTCATCAGTGAGAGCAGAATGCATATATGGGAATTATCTTACCCAGCTTAAAAGTTTTTTAAAAAATGAATAAAATTGCTGTGCATCCTCTCGAAATCTTCTTGTCACTCGCCAGAATCTTAATTATTTGCCCAGAGTTACGAAACGTTGCCAGTATCATGGAAAATACCATTATGGCTGCAGTTTTCTATTCCCGTTACAAGTTGCGCTACCTTGACTATGAGGGCAAATTATTTGTAATAAAATTAAAGTGCACAACAAACTAGATCCTCTCACCAAAGTAGGTTAACAGAAGATGGCAGTGAGAATTTTTCAACTGTGCCCACTTGACACTAAAGTGCCAAATGACGTATCTATGGACATAGCCCATGAAGTTACTAAAGTAAACGTCTACTGAAGAGCTGGGCTTCTCACAGCAGCCTTCGCCTCAGCATCTACCCGAATGAATTTTTCATGAACGAGCCTCAAAACCCTGTCAATGATGCCAGATTTCTGACATAACCCGAGCTCCACTGGACTTTGAAAAAAAAATTGGCAATATACCTATGTACTCTGCACTAGGCCCAGATTCGTGGAGCTGTGTTCATCAAGAACTGCAAGAAACCCCTTTCGCATTCCTAAAGTATGTTATGAAGAGGGAGCCTGGACACTAGTGTCATTCCACAGTTTCTTAAAGCAACAGATATTGTCACATTCCACAAAGGTGGCACTAAAGCAATAGCAATGAATTACAGACCGATAACACTAATGTCCCACATTTAAAAAGAGCTTTGAAGGCGTTCTAAGAAGCATGATCGCCTACAATTACATTCCCAACAACTGCATAATAAACCACACCACGAGCGGGGCTTGAACCGGTGGTTAGAGAGTCGTAAAATTCCTCGGGTTCAAACTCCGCCCGTGGTATGGTTATCGTGAAGTCATGATAACTGCATAATCCAAGGCAACATGGGCTTACAGCAGGTCTCTCCTGCCTCTCACAACTACTGTACCACTCTGATATATGGTCTTGGATAAAATGGAGGACAAACAAAATGCAGATGAATTATACACAGACTTTGCAAAAGCCTTCAACAAGTGCGATCATTATATAATAGTGGTATAAAAGTGGGTAGATGGAGCTTCAACTTTCTAACCAATACAACACAAAAAGTAATGATAGAGTTAAGTCGGAGGCTGCCACAGACACCATCTTTTTCCTCATCCTCATATCCGACTTAGAGATATAAACCATGGCACCATGGCACCATGGCACCGTGGCTTCCTTTGTAGACGATACTAGAATCTGCATGACACTGTCATCCATTGAGGACACGGTAAATCTCCACTGGGCCACGAAAAACAATATCATGTTAAATGAGGACAAATTTCAGTTACTCAGTTTTGGAAAATTTCCGAAAATAGTAGCTAGAACAGAGTATTCTACAAACTCAAACCCACACAATAAAAACTAATGTGAAGGACTTGGGAGTGTTAATGTTAGAGGATCTTACCTTCAAGGATTACAACCCTGCATTATCATATCTGCGAGAAAAATGATAGGATGGATAATGAGAACCTTCAAAACAAGGGATGCCAAACCAAGGGTGATCCACTAAAGTCATACGTTCTCTCTAGGATGAAATACGTCTGTACGCTTATGCGTAAAGTGAGATTTATTAGGTAACAACAGTGAAGGTGGTGACGTCATACAGAGTGAAGACTCTGATGTGCCACAAATACAGT
Source organism: Cherax destructor (assembly GCA_009830355.1). Lineage (NCBI taxonomy): Eukaryota > Metazoa > Arthropoda > Malacostraca > Decapoda > Parastacidae > Cherax > Cherax destructor. Next base: position 4,613 of record WNWK01023375.1, read on the forward strand.
AAATTGGGTTACATCCTGCCAGAGTTTAAAATATTTAAGAGGTCTCTGTTTCACACTGAAGAATGTTGTACTTTCCTGAATAGTTGTTGTCTACACACCTTCAGTATATTGTTGTCTACACACCTTCAGTATATTGTTGTCTACACACCTTCAGTATATTGTTGTCTACACACCTTCAGTATATTGTTGTCTACACACCTTCAGTAAATTGTTGTCTACACACCTTCAGTATATTGTTGTCTACACACCTTCAGTATATTGTTGTCTACACACCTTCAGTATATTGTTGTCTTCACACTTCAGTATATTGTTGTCTACACCGTATTTTTGTTCACCTCAGTATATTGTTGTTACACACCTTCAGTATATTGTTGTCTACACACCTTCAGCATATTGTTGTCTACACACCTTCAGTATATTGTTGTCTACACACCTTCAGTATATTGTTGTCTACACATATTTATTGTGTTGTTGTTAACACACACATTCAACATGTTGCTATGTTGCTGCTTACACATCTTCAATGTACTGCTGTGTACACATCGTCTGTGTGTACCTGTCTACAGACCTTCAGTGTTAATGCCTCCACACCTTCAGTGTGTTGATGTCTACACACCTTCATTGTGTTGCTGTCTACACAAATTCAGTGTTGTTGTTTTAATCGTCATTCTTCTGTTTTCACTCTCATCATTGCACTCTAGTTTATTACCTGTGTTAGAATGTTAAACCATTATGTGGCAGTATATCAGGTCTAATAGACCAGACAGCCACAAACTCAGAGAGTCTGACAACACTGACATAACACATTATAAACTGTTCATATCAGAATAATACTCTGTGTTTGAAGATTCTTCTATTATGTGAAATGTTGAGTACCAGAATCAAACTGGAATTTCGTCGCCTGTGCCAGAATAATACAGTTAACACTGTTGAACCTCTCCACTCTGATTATTTGTTGAACCTCTCCACTCTGATTATTTGTTGAACCTCTCCACTCTGATTATTTGTTGAACCTCTCCACTCTGATTATTTGTTGAACCTCTCCACTCTGATTATTTGTTGAACCTCTCCACTCTGATTACTTGTGAACCTCTGCACTCTGATTACTTGTTGAACCTCTCCACTCTGATTACTTGTTGAACCTCCCCACTCTGTTGAACCTCTCCACTCTGTTGAACCTCTCCACTCTGTTGAACCTCTCCACTCTGTTGAACCTCTCCACTCTGTTGAACCTCTCCACTCTGTTGAACCTCTCCACTCTGTTGAACCTCTCCACTCTGATTACTTGTTGAACCTCTCCACTCTGTTGAACCTCTCCACTCTGATTACTTGTTGAACCTCTCCACTCTGATTACTTGTTGAACCTCCACTTGTTGAACCTCTCCACTCTGATTACTTGTTGAACCTCTCCACTCTGATTACTTGTTGAACCTCTCACTCTGATCTACTCTGTTGAACCTCTCACTCTGATTATTTGAACTCTCCACTCTGTTGAACCTCTCACTTGATTACTTCCTCTCCACTCTGTTGAACCTCTCCACTTGTTGAACCTCTTCACTCTGATTACTTGTTGAAATTCTCCACTCTGATTACTTGTTGAACCTCTCCACACTGATTACTTGTTGAACTTCTCCACTCTGATTACTTGTTGAACCTCTCCACTCTGTTACTTCCACTGTACTGTTAACTCTTCTTCTTCTTATATTATTATTATTATTATTATTATTATTATTATTATTATTATTATTATTATTATTATTATTATTATTATTATTATTAATGAAGAGAATGTCCATAGAAATTTAAATGTCTGTATCAATTCAGTTTGTTTGACAACACTATAGGACTTACATTATTGGACTTAAATCTTGGATTTAACACAATAAGACAACATTATTGGACTTAAACTATTGGAATTAAACTAATGGACTTAAGCTGTTGGACTTAAACTATTTTACTTAATCTATTGGACTTAAACTATTAGTCTTAAACTTAACAGTATTGGACTTAACTTCACAATATTGGACTTAAACTTAACAATATTAGCCTTAACACTATTGCACTTAAACTATTGAAATTAAATTATAGGACTAAGTACTATTCGAATTACACTACTGTACTTATACTATTGAACTTAAACTGTTAGACTTAAACTATTGTACTTAAACTATTGTTCTTAAACTATTGGACTTAAACTGTTGTAATTAAACGATTGTACTTAAACTATTGGACTTAAACTATTGGACTTAAACTATTGGACTTAAACTATTGAACTTAAACTATTGGACTTAAACTATTGGACTTAAACTATTGTACTTAAACTACTGTACTTGAACTATTGGACTTAAACTATTGTACTTAAACTATTGTACTTAAACTATTAGAATTAAACTGTTGTAATTAAACTATTGTACTTAAACTATTGAACTTAAACTATTGTACTTAAACTATTAGACTTAAACTGCTGTAATTAAACTATTGCACTTAAAATATTGTACTTAAACTATTGGACTTAAACCATTGGACTTAAACTATTGGACTTAAACTATTGGACTTAAACTGTTGTAATTAAACTATTGTACATAAACTATTGTACTTAAACTATTTTACTTAAACTATTGGGATTAAACTGTTGAATTAAACTATTGAAATTAAACTATTGGTGACTTAAACTATTGACTTAAACTATTGTACTTAAACTTGTATTAAACTATTGTACTTAAACTATTGACTTAAACTGTACTTAAACTATTGTCTTAACTATGTACTTAAACTATTGTACTTAAACTATTGACTTAAATATTGACTAAACTATTGTACTTAAACTATTGTACTTAAACTATTGTACTTAAACTGTTGTAATTAAACTATTGTACATAAACAATTGTACTTAAACTATTTTACTTAAACTATTGGGATTAAACTATTGGACTTAAACTATTGAAATTAAACTATTGGGCGTAACACTATTGGACCTAAAACTATTGGACTTATGCTACTGGATTTAACACTATTGGACTTAAACTATTTTACTTAAGCTATTGGACTAAAGCTATTTAACTTAAACTATTGGACTAAGTACTATTCGAATTACACTGTTGGACTTATGCTATAAAGCTTACACTGTTGGACTTATGCTATAGAGCTTACACTGTTGGACTTAAACTATTGTATTTAATCTATTTTTCTTAAATTATTTTACTTAAACTATCGGACGTAAATTATTGGACTCAAACTATTGGACACTTAAAATATTGGACACTTAAACTATTGGACTTAACACTGTTGGACTTAACACTTTTGGACTCAAACTATTGGACTTAAACTATTGGACCTAACACTGTAGGACTTAATACTGTTGGATTTAATTTGGACTTAACAATTTTGGACTTAACATTTTGGCTCTTAACGTTTTGGACTTAACATTTCTGGACTTACATTTTTGGACTTAACACTTTTGGACTTAACATTTTGGGGCTTAACGTTTTGGACTTAACATTTCTGGACTTACATTTTTGGACTTAACACTTTTGGACTTAAAATATTGGACTTAACTATTACATTTAACAGCATTGGACTCGCACTATTGCCAAATCCTACAATCCTTCAAATTATGACATTTTGAGCACAGACATGAAAAGCGTTCAATAACCAACACTTGGAAAATATTGTTATTTTTGGAAAGAAAGGACAAGTTACACTGTACAGGGACAAGTTACACTGTACAGGGACAAGTTACACTGTACAGGGACAAGTTACACTGTACAGGGACAAGTGACAAGTGTGAAGAGTAGAACACTTCTTTATAAGAGCAGGAAAGAGGTTAGAAGGTGCAAAATATCCAGGAGGAAAACAAGGCTTACATAAGTGCATTGACAGAGAACGAGAAATTCCTCATCAGTCGGAATTAATAATTATAATAATAATAATAATAATAATAATAATAATAATAATAATAATAATAATAATAATAATAATAATAATAATAATAATAATAATAATAATAATAATAATAATAATAATAATAATAATAATAATAATCATAATCATCATCATCATCATCATCATCATCATCATCATCATCATCATCATCATCATCATCATCATCATCATCATCATCATCATCATAATATCTTTTTCTACAAGTACCTTTATTAGGTACACAGGTCTTGCTGGCATCAATGACATACTACTATATAGAAAGCCGATTGTTATGCAGAGCATTTAGGGCAAATTAGGTCAGTTATGTCCCAGGATGCGACCCACACATGTCGATGGGGAATATAGACAACCGGTGTAAAGAAACACGGCCAATGTTTCTACCCTCGCTGGGAATCGAACCCAGACGCTCGCCGAGTGAAGCGAGAGCTTTAGCCACCAGGCCACGGGACACCTTGAGCTGAATGTTATCATAGTTCACAGTGAAACATAAGTGTAGTACTTAAGAACATAGTATATGCCCTGTACTCACCTAATTGTGGTTGCAGGGGTCGAGACTCAGCTCCTGGCCCCGCTTCTTTACTGACCGCTACTATGTCCCTTCTCTCCCTGCTCCATGAGCTTTATCATACCTCGTCTTAAAGCTATGTATGGTTCCTGCCTCCACTACATCACTTGCTAGACTATTCCACTTCCTGACTACTCTATGGCTGAAGAAATACTTCCTAACATCCCTTTGACTCATCTGAGTCTTCAACTTACAATTGTGACCCATTGTTTCTGTGTCCCCTCTCTGGAACTTCCTGTCTCTATCCACCTTGTCTATTTCCCGCAGTATTTTGTATGTCGTTATCATGTCTTCCGTAACCCTCCTGTCCTCCAGTGTTGTCAGGCCGATTTCCCTTAACCTTTCTTCGTATGACAGTCCCCTTAGCTCTGGAACTAACCTTGTCTCAAACCTTTGCACTTTCTCTAATTTCTTGACGTGCTTGACCAGGTACGGGTTCCAAACTGGCACTGTATAACAAAAATAACTCATTTGTAATAAACTGACTGTTTGTATAACAATAAAATCTCATAATCTTTATAATTTGTGTAAAAACATATTTATATACACAAAAATCATAGTACACTAAAATACCACAAGTAAATCATATACTTAGTGCTTATCAAGTGGCTGCCATCTTCAAGTGTCACGCAGGACACTACCATACCTCGTCATGATACTCCTTCTCCACCTTGTCATCAGACACCCTTATCTCTGTGTTACACACGCCATCGCTCAGTGTCACACGACACCTTCTCTGTGCCACATGGCACGCCCCCTGTATCATGAACCCATTTTCTAGTAAAACCTGTGCACCGCGTCTTGATACACACCAAATACACGACTCTTAACTTGTGTCGTGCCACCGTCACAAACTCTCTGGTTACACCACTAAATACCTGACACTCCGGGTAACAATCTCCGGGTAAACACAATCTCAGGTACATAGTCTCAGGTACATAGTCTCAGGTACATAGTCTCAGGTACATAGTCGCAGGTACATAGTCGCAGGTACATAGTCGGTACGATGAATAAGCCAATAGATAGTCTAATTTTGATGAGCAGACTTGCCGCTCTCCTCATAATGCTACAGTGTCTTCATAGCAAGCAGGAAGAGAACACCTTCATCACTGTACTTGGCCTTGCAAACATCACAAGTACAGAGTTGCTTTCGAGTAACACGATCTAGAGAGAATAAAGCTTCCAGTTCTCTCAGCACTGGAGTACTGTAGACCTGTCACCAGCACCACACTGCAAGATTCTGCAACTCTCACGCAGGTCTGCCTGGCGAACTCCAGTAGTGTATATGAGAGTCTTGAACTCTCCGATGTTATATGTGGGAGAGTCTGGTTGACACTGTCAGTGAAGCCGGCTCGGTAGTCAAACATCGGGTCTGATGACGTAACCCCTTGACTGCCGGCCGGTAAGGTAACTACCTAACTCCCATTGTTAGGTAGGGGCCGTAACACGCTGCATACTCTAGTATGGGACTGACGTACACGGTGTACAGTGTCTTGAACGATTCCTTACTAAGGTATCGGAACGCTATTCTCAGGTTTGCCAGTCGCCCGTATGTTGCAGCAGTTATCTGGTTGATGTATGCTTCCGGAGACGTGCTTGGTGTTGTACTCACCCCAAGATCTTTCTTCTTGAGCGAGGTTTGCAGTCTTTGGCCACCTAGCCTATACTCTGTCTGCGGTCTTGTTTGCCCTTCCCCGATCTTCATGACTTTGCATTTGGCAGGGGTTAAATTCGAGAAGCCAGTTGCTGGACCATGTGTCCAGCATGTCCAGGTCTCTTTGAAGTCCTGCCTGATCCTCACCTGATTTAATTCTACTCATTAACTTCACATCGTCTGCGAACCAGAGACACTTCTGAGTATATCCCGTTTGTCATGTCATTCACATAAACCAAGAATACACTGGTCCTAGGACTGACCCCTGTGGGACCCCGCTCGTCACAGGCGCCCACTGTAATACCTCATCACGTACCATGACCCGTTGTTGCCTCCCTGTCAGGTATTCTCTGATCCAGTGCAGTGCCCTTCCTGTTACACACGCCTGATCCTCTAACTTCTACACTAATCACTTATGAGGAACTGTGTCGAAGGCCTTCCTACAGTCCAAGAAAATGCAATCAACCAACCCCTTCTTCTCATGTCTTACTTCTGTTACTTTGTCATAGAATTCCAGAAGGTTTGTGACACAGGATTTGCCTTCCATGAATCCGTGCTGGTTGTCGTTTATAATCTTGTGCCTGTGTGTGTGTGTGTTGTACTCACCTTGTTGTACTCACGTAGTTGTGGTTGCAGGGGTCGAGTCATAACTTTTGGCCCTGCCTCTTCACTTCCCGCTACTGGGTCACTCTCCCTGCGTCATGAACTTTATCACACCTCGTCTTAAAGCTATGAATGGATCCTGCCTCCACTACATCGCTTCCCAAACTATTCCACTTCTTGACCACTCTGTGACTGAAGAAATACTTCCTAACATCCCTGTGATTCATCTGAGTCTTCAACTTCCAACTGTGTCCCCTTGTTGTTGTGTCCACCTCTGGAACATTCTGTCTCTGTCCACCTTGTCAATTCCTCTCAGTATTTTATATGTCGTTATCATGTCCCCCCTATCTCTCCTGTCCTCCAGTGTCGTCAGGTCGATTTCCCTTAATCTCTCCTCGTAGGACATACCCCTTAGCTCCAGGACTAGTCTTGTTGCAAACCTTTGCACTTTCTCTAGCTTCTTGACGTGCTTGGCTAGGTGTGGGTTCCAAACTGGTGCTGCATACTCCAGTATGGGCCTAACGTACACAGTGTACAGGGTGATGTAATGTGACAAAGCGACGAAATATGTCAGGGAACCCTGAGTAGCGCGATAAAATATGACAGGGAAACCCATCTAGGGAGATGAAATATGACAGGGAAACTCGTATAAATCTACAAAATGCGACAAAGAAACCCGTCTAAAGGGCAAAAACCGTCCAAGGAGAGAAAATATAGCACTGAAACCCGTCAAGGACGAAAAAATATGTGAGAGAAATCCGTCCAGAGCGACGGTATATGAGAAAAAAACCCGTCATTGTGGAATATGACATTGTAAAACGTCCACAGCGTCGAAATATGACAGGAAATCCCATTCAGAGATGAAAAATGACATTAAAACCCATCCACAGCGATGAAATGTGACAGAGAAACCCGTCCAAGGTGATGTAATATGACAGAGAAACCCGTCCAGGGTGATGTAATATGACAGAGAAACCCGTCCAAGGTGATGTAATATGACAGAGAAACCCATCCAAGGTGATGTAATATGACAGAGAAACCCGTCCAGGGTGATGTAATATGACAGAGAAACCCGTCCAGGGTGATGTAATATGACAGAGAAACCCGTCCAAGGTGATGTAATATGACAGAGAAACCCGTCCAAGGTGATGTAATATGACAGAGAAACCCAACCAAGGTGATGAAATATGACAGAGAAACCCGTCCAGGGTGATGTAATATGACAGAGAAACCCGTCCAAGGTGATATAATATGACAGAGAATCCCGTCCAAGGTGACGTAATATGACAGAGAAACCCGTCCAAGGTGATATAATATGACAGAGAATCCCGTCCAAGGTGATGTAATATGACAGAGAAACCCGTCCAAGGTGATATAATATGACAGAGAATCCCGTCCAAGGTGATGTAATATGACAGAGAAACCCGTCCAAGGTGATGTAATATGACAGAGAAACCCGTCAAAGGTGATGCAATATGACAGAGAAACCTGTCCAAGGTGATGTAATATGACAGAGAAACCCGTCAAAGGTGATGTAATATGACAGAGAAACCCGTCCAAGGTGATGTAATATGACAGAGAAACCCGTCCAAGGTGATGTAATATGACAGAGAAACCCGTCAAAGGTGATGTAATATGACAGAGAAACCCGTCCAAGGTGATGTAATATGACAGAGAAACCCTACCAAGGTGATGTAATATGACAGAGAAACCCGTCCAAGGTGATGTAATATGACAGAGAAACCCGTCCAAGGTGATGTAATATGACAGAGAAACCCGTCCAAGGTGATGTAATATGAAAACCGCCGAGGGCGATGGAATATGACAGTGAAACACATCCAGGAATAAGGAATATGATGGAGAAACCCATCCAAAGTGACAACATATGACAGAGAGACCTGTTGTTGTCACTGTCTCCACCCACCTCATCACTGTTGTTGTCACTGCCTACACCCACCTTAACACTGTTGTTGTCACTGTCTCCACCCACCTCAACACTGTTGTTGTCACTGTCTCCACCCACCTCAACACTGTTGTTGTCACTGTCTCCACCCACCTCAACACTGTTGTTGTCACTGTCTCCACCCACCTCAACACTGTTGTTGTCACTGTCTCCACCCACCTCAACACTGTTGTTGTCACTGTCTCCACCCACCTCAACACTGTTGTTGTCACTGTCTCCACCCACCTCAACACTGTTGTTGTCACTGCCTCCACCCACCTCAACACTGTTGTTGTCACTGTCTCCACCCACCTCAACACTGTTGTTGTCACTGTCTCCACCCACCTCAACACTGTTGTTGTCACTGTCTCCACCCACCTCAACACTGTTGTTGTCACTGCCTCCACCCACCTCAACACTGTTGTTGTCACTGCCTCCACCAGGGCGAGAAAATATGACAAGGAACCCCGTCCAAGGCGACGGAATATGATAGGCAAACCCGACTTGCTGGATGGAATATGACAGGCAAACCCGACTTGCTGGATGGAATATGACAGGCAAACCCGACTTGCTGGATGGAATATGACAGGCAAACCCGACTTGCTGGATGGAATATGACAGGCAAACCCGACTTGCTGGATGGAATATGACAGGACAACCCGACTTGCTGGATAGAATATGACAGGCAAACCCGACTTGCTGGATGAAATATGACAGGCTAACCCGACTTGCTGGATAGAATATGACAGGCAAACCCGACTTGCTGGATGGAATATGACAGGCAAACTCGACTTGCTGGATGGAATATGACAGGCAAATCCGACTTGCTGGATGGAATATGACAGGCAAACCCGACTTGCTGGATGGAATATGACAGGCAAACCCGACTTGCTGAATGGAATATGACAGGCAAACCCGACTTGCTGGATGGAATATGACAGGCAAACTCGACTTGCTGGATGGAATATGACAGGCAAACCCGACTTGCTGGATGGAATATGACAGGCAAACCCGACTTGCTGGATGAAATATGACAGGCAAACCCGACTTGCTGGATGGAATATGACAGGCAAACCCGACTTACTGGATGGAATATGACAGGCAAACCCGACTTGCTGGAAGGAATATGACAGGCAAACCCGACTTGCTGGATGGAATATGACAGGCAAACCCGACTTGCTGGATGGAATATGACAGGCAAACCCGACTTGCTGGATGGAATATGACAGGCAAACCCGACTTGCTGGATGGAATATGACAGGCAAACCCGACTTACTGGATGGAATATGACAGGCAAACCGACTTGCTGGATGGAATATGACAGGCAAACCCGACTTGCTGGATGGAATATGACAGGCAAACCCGACTTCTGGATGGAATATGACAGGCAAACCCGACTTCTGGATGGATGGATTCGATGGGATATGGACGAGGTGTGCAGTTGGTGCAGGTTGTGTTGCGAGTTGGTGTTGCAGAGTTGTGTATATGACAGGCAAACCGACTTCTGGATGGAATATGACAGGAAACCGCTTGCTGGATGGAATATGACAGGCAAAGCCGACTTGCTGGATGGAATATGACGGCAACCCGACTTGCTGGATGGAATATGCAGGAACCGACTTGCTGATGGAATATGACAGGCAACCGCTTGCTGGATGGAATATGACAGGCAAACCCGACTTGCTGGATGGAATATGACAGGCAAACCGTTGCTGGATGGATATGACAGGCAAACCCGCTTGGTGGATGGAATATGACAGGCAAACCGACTTGCTGGATGGAATATGACAGGCAAGCTTGCTGGTGGAATATGACAGGCAACCCGACTTGTGGATGGAATATGACGGCAACCCGATTCTGGATGGAATATGACAGGCAACCGACTTGTGTGGATTGAGGCATGATGCTGATGGATATGCGGCAACCCGACTTGCTGATGAATATGACAGGCAACGCTTGCTGATGGATAAAGGCAACCGCTTGTGGATGGAATTGACAGGCAAACGATTGTTGGATGGATATGACAGGAACGTTCGGATGGTATGACAGGCAAACCCGACTTCTGGTGGATATGACAGGAGCAGACTTTGGATGGATTGCAGCAAAGACTTTGGTGGAATTGAAGGCAAGCGTCTAGTGTGGTGGTATATGTAGGATGTTGCAGGTGGATTGAAGGCAACGATAGCTGGTGGTTACAGCAAATGTTGCTGGTGGTAGAAGTGTGGTGTGTGGCAGATTGTGGTGTGTTGCAGGAACCGTTGCTGGATGTGTATGCAGAATGTTGTGGATGGAATATGTGGACTGTTTGCTGGTTGGGGTTGACAGCAGGTTGGTGTTGTGAGTTGGTGTTGTCAGAATGTTGGTGTGTTGTGTCAGTAGTGTTGTGTTGTGTCGTGGTTGTTTGTCAGTATTGGTGGTTGTTTTAGTTTTGTGTGTTGTGTCAGTATGTTGGTGTGTTGTGTCGTGTGTTGTGTGTTGTGTCGTATTTGGTGTGTTGTGTAGTATGTTGGTGTGTTGTGTAGTGTGTTGGTGTTTGTGTCAGTAGTTTGTGTGTTGTGTCAGTAATTGGTGTGTTGTGTAGTAATGTTGGTGTTTGTGTCTAGTTGTTGGCGTATGTGGTGGTTGTGTAGAGTTGGGTGTGTCGTATTTGGTGTGGTCAGTGTGTTGGTGTGTTGGTAGAAGTTGGTGTGTTGTGTCATATGTTGGTGTTGGTCGTAGTTGGTGTGTTGTGTAGATTTGGTGGTTGTCAGTTTTTGTGTGTCGTTGTTGGGTGTTGGTCAGTGTGTTGTGTGTTTGTCGTATGTTGGTTTTGGTCGTAGTTGGTGGTTTGTCGTAGTTGTGTTGTGTCGTATTGTTGTGTTGGTCGTATGTTGGTGTGTCAGTAATGTTGGTGGTTGTCAGTGTTGGTGTGTTGTGTCAGTAGTTGTGGTGGTCGAGTTGGTGGTGTGTGTATTGGGTGTTGAGTGTGTGTGTTGTGTCGTAGTTGGTTTGGTCTATGTTGGTGTGTTGTCATTTGTGGTTGGTAGATGTTGGTGTTGTCAGTAGTTGGTGGTTGGTCAAGGTTGTGTGTGTGTGGATTGGTTGTTGTGTCGAGTTTGTTGTGTATATTTGGTGTTTGTCGTAGGGTTGTCAGATGTTGGTGTGTTTTCGAGTTGGTGTCAGTAGTGTTGGTGTGTTGTGTCATTGTTGGTGTGTTGTGTAGTGTGTTGTTTGTGTTTGTTGGTGTGTTGTGTAGTATTTGGTGTTTTGTCGTATGTTGGTGTGTTGTGTCAGTATGTTGTGTTTGTGTCGTATTTGGTGTGTTGTGTCAGTATTTGGTGTGTTGTGTCAGTATGTTGGTGTGTTGTGTCATATGTTGTGTGTTTGTCAGTATGTTGGTGTGTTGTGTAGTATTTGGTGTGTTGTGTGTGTTGGTGTGTTTGTCGTTGGTGTGTTGTGTATATTGGTGTGTTTTATTGTTGTTGTGTTTGGTGTGTTGTAGTAATTTGGTGTGTTGTGTCAGTGTTGGTGTGTTGTGTTGTATATTTGGTGTTTTCAGTATGTTGGTGTGTTGTGTCAGTAGTGTTGTGTGTTGTGTCAGTAATTGTGTTTGTGTCAATTTGGTGTGTTGTGTCAGTAGTGTGGTGTTTTCATATGTTGGTGTGTTGTGTGTATGTGTGTTTGTGTGGTTGTGTGTTGTGTGTCGTATGTTTGTTTGGTCGTAATGTTGGTGTGTGTGTCAGTATTGGTGTGTTGTGTCGTATTTGTTTTGTGTCAGTATTGTGTGTTGTGTCAGTATTGGTGTTTGTGTATATTTGTGTTTGTATTTGTGTTGTGTGTAATTTGGTGTGTTGGTCGTTGTTGTGTGTTGTGATGTTGGTGTGTTGTGTCAGTAGTGTTGTTGCAGTGTGTGTGTTGTGTCGTGTGTTGTTGTTGTGTCAGTATGTGGTGTGTTGTGTAGTATTGGTGTGTTTCGTATGTTGGTGTTTGTGTGTGTGTTTGGTGTGTTGGTCAGTATGTTGGTTTGTCAGTAGTTGTGTTTGTGTCGTATTTGTGTTGTGTCAGTTGTTGGTGTGTTGTTTTGTGTGTGTCGTATTTGGTGTGTTGTGTTTTGGTGTGTTTTGTGTTTTGTGTTGTCGTATTGGTGTTTGTGTGTTGGTGTGTTGTGTCAGTAGTTTGGTGTGTGTGTAGTATTTGGTGTGTTGTGTCAGTATTGTGTGTTGTGTGTATGTTGTGTTTGTGTCGTATGTTGGTGTGTTGGTCGTAGTGTTGGTTTTGTGTCAGTAGTGTTGTGTTGTGTCAGAATTTGGTGTGTTGTGTCAGTATGTTGTGTGTTGTCGTAGTTTGTGTCAGTGTTGGTGTTGTGTCAGTATGTTGGTGTGTTGTGTCAGTATGTTGGTGTGTTGTGTCGGTTGGTGTGTTGTGTCAGTAGTGTTGGTGTGTTGGTCAGTATTTGGTGTGTTGTGTCAGTAATGTTGGTGGTTTTGTTTTGGTGTGTTGTGTCAGTAGTGTTGGTGTGTTGTGTCAGTAGTGTTGGTGTGTTGTGTCAGATGTTGTGTGTTGGTCAGTATGTTGGGTGTTGTGTCAGTATTGTGGTTGTGTGTTTGTCATAGTGTTGGTGTGTTGTGTCAGTATGTTGGTGTGTTGTGTCAGTATGTTGGTGTGTGTGTCAGTAGTGTTGGTGTGTTGTGTCGTATTTGGTGTGTTGTGTCAGTAATGTTGGTGTGTTGTGTCAGTATGTTGGTTGTTGGTCAGTATGTTGGTGTGTTGTGCAGATGTTTGTGTTGTGTCAGTATGTTGGTGTTGTGTCAGTAATGTTGGTGTTTGTGTCAGTAGTGTTGTGTGTTGTGTCAGTATGTTGGTGTGTTGGTCAGTGTGTTGGTGTTGTCAGTAATTTGGTGTGTTGTGTCAGTATGTTGGTGTGTTGGTCAGTATGTTGGGTTTGTGTCAGTATGTTGGTGTTGTCAGTATGTTGGTGTGTTGTAGTATGTTGGTGTGTTGTAGTGTTGGTGTGTTGTGTCGATGTTGTGTTGTGTATGTTGGTGTTGTAGTAGGTTGGTGTGTTGTGTAGTAATGTTGGTGTGTGGTCGTAATTTGGTGTGTTGTGTCAGTAATGTTGGTGTTTGGTCATAGTGTTGGTGTGTTGTTCAGTATGTGTGTTTGTCAGTAGTTGGTGTGTTGTGTCAGTATGTTGGTTGTTGATAGTTGTGTGTTGGTCAGTAATGTTGGTGTTGGTCAGTATTGGGGTTGTGTCAGTGTTGGTTTTGTGTCAGTATGTGTGTGTTGTGTGTATTGGTGTGTTGTGTGTAGTGTTGGTGTGTTGTGTCAGTATTTGGTGTGTTGTTGTATGTTGGTGTGTTGTGTCAGTATGTTGGTGTGTTGTGTCATAATGTTGGTGTGTGTGTCAGTATGTTGGTGTGTTGTGTCAGTATTTGGTGTGTTGTGTCAGTATTTGGTGTGTTGTGTGTGTGGTGTGTTGTGTCAGTATGTTGGTGTGTTGTGTCAGTATTTGGTGTGTTGTGTCAGTAGTTTGGTGTTGTGTCAGTATGTTGGTGTGTTGTGTCAGTATGTTGGTGTGTTGTGTCAGTAATTGGTGTGTTGTGTCAGTAATGTTGGTGTTTTGTCAGTAGTGTTGGTGTGTTGTGTCAGTAATGTTGGTGTGTTGTGTCAGTATGTTGGTGTGTTGTGTCATATTTTTTTAATGTTGGTGTGTTGTGTCGTAGTGTTGGTGTGTTGTGTCAGTAATGTTGGTGTGTTGTGTCAGTATGTTGGTGTGTTGTGTCAGTATGTTGGGTTGTAGTTGTGTCAGTAATGTTGGTGTGTTGTGTCAGTAATGTTGGTGTGTTGTGTCAGTAGTGTTGGTGTGTTGTGTCAGATGGGTTGAATGTTGGTGTGTTGTGTCAGTAATGTTGGTGTGTTGTGTCAGTATGTTGGTGGTTGGTCAGTAGTGTTGGTTGTGGTCAGTAATGTTGGTGTGTTGTGTCAGTAGTGTTTGGTGTGTTGTGTCAGTAGTGTTGATGTTGGTCAGAATGTTGGTGTTGGTCAGTAGTGTTGGTGTGTTGCGTCAGTAATGTTGGTGTGTTGTGTCAGTAGTGTTGGTGTGTTGTGTCAGTAATGTTGGTGTGTTGTGTCAGTAGTGTTGGTGTGTTGTGTCAGTATGTTGGTGTGTTGTGTCAGTAGTGTTGGTGTGTTGTGTCAGTAGTGTTGGTGTGTTGTGTCAGTAATGTTGTTGCAGTTGTGTTGTTGGTCAGTAGTGTTGGTGTGTTGTGTCAGTAATGTTGGTGTGTTGTGTCAGTTGAGTTGGTGTTGTGTCAGTAATGTTTGTGTGTTGTGTCAGTAATAATGGTGTGTTGTGTCAGTAATGTTGGTGTGTTGTGTCAGTAGTGTTGGTGTGTTGTGTCAGTAGTGTTGGTGTGTTGTGTCAGTAGTGTTGGTGTGTTGTGTCAGTAATGTTGGTGTGTTGTGTCAGTTGTGTTGGTGTGTTGTGTCAGTAATGTTGGTGTGTTGTGTCTGTAGTGTTGGTGTGTTGCGTCAGTAGTGTTGGTGTGTTGTGTTAGTAATGTTGGTGTGTTGTGTCAGTAATGTTGGTGTGTTGTGTCAGTAGTGTTGGTGTGTTGTGTCAGTAGTGTTGGTGTGTTGTGTGTTGTGTCAGCTTTAAACTAGAAATAGTTAGTGGTATGGGTTTTGGGGGGAAAACAGAGAAGTCCCAGTGTAGTAATATTATAAGTTGTAGGAGAACTAGTAATAGGCAGAATAAGGTGGATAGTGGAAAGCTAGTGACACTAGATGACAAGGACAGTAATAGGTATAGTGGAAAAACAGAGATGAGAAGGAAGGGTAAAGAGAAAGGAGGGTCTCTAAATATATATTACACCAATAGTCGTAGTGCTAGGAATAAGATGGACGAGTTGAGATTAGTTGCAAGTACGGGTAATATTGATGTTTTTGCAATAACTGAGACATGGTTTAATATGAAAAATCGGGACTTGCCTGCCGAATGTCACATTCAGGGTTTTAAATTGTTCCAAGTAGACAGAAGTATCGGAAAGGGGGTGGGGTGGCACTCTATGTCCGTGATCATTTAAATTGTTGCATAAAAACGGTATAAAGTCTGAATTAACACATACAGAGTCTGTCTGGATAGAATTTTCAGAGGGTGTGAAAAATTGATTTTAGGCGTGATTTACCGTCCTCCAAACTTAGATAGGGAACAAGGGAGACTACTTTGGGAGGAAATTGTTAAGGCCACAAGACACGATAACGTAGTAATTCTAGGGGACTTTAACTTTAGTCAGATTGATTGGAATTTCATGACAGAGAATTTAGAATCTAACGACTTTTTAGAAGTAGTTCAGGATTGGTTTTTGAAGCAGTTTGTAACGGAACCTACAAGGGGAAATAACCTACTTGACTTGGTTCTGGCAAGCAAGAAACCCTTGTTAATAATTTAGAAATTACAGAGGAACTCGGCTCAAGCGACCACAAGTCAATTACCTTTAGCATTGAATGGATGTATGATAGTAGGGACAATTCAGTAATGGTCCCAGATTTTCGCTTAGCAGATTATAATGGACTTAGAGAACACTTATCAACTGTGGACTGGGGTGAAGAAGGGAGGTATCAATATGACAGTTTTCTTAACACTATACAGGCTGCCCAAAGATCATTTATCACGTATAAAGAAATTAGATCAAGTAGAAATGACCCAAAATGGATGAATAATAGGCTCAAATATCTTTTAGGGCAGAAGAAAGGAATTTATAGGCGCATAAAAAGAGGTGAGGGTCATCTTATAAATCAGTATACTGACATTAAGAGGGACGTTAAAAGGGAATAAGAAAAGCTAAACGGGACTATGAAATTAAAGTTGCTAGGGATTCAAAAACTAACCCAAAAGTTTTTCCAGGTTTATAGAACAAAAGTTAGGGATAAGATAGGTCCCCTTAAAAATAACTTTGGGCATCTTACTGACAAGGAGAATGATATGTGCTCTATTTTTAATAATTATTTTCTCTCGGTTTTCACACAGGAAGACATTAATAATATCCCAGTAATTAATTTTTACAGAGGCCCAGAAGAAGATAAATTATGTAATATCACAGTCACTAGCGAAATGATTATGAAACAGCTGGACCGACTGAAACAAAATAAATCGCCGGGTCCTGATGAGCTTTTTCAAGGGTTCTTAAGGAATGCAAAATGGAACTCTGTGAACCAATATCTAACATTTTTAATTTATCTCTTCAAACAGGTGTAGTGTCTGATATGTGGAAGATGGCTAATGTAATTCCTATTTTTAAAGCAGGGGACAAGTCACTACCGTCAAACTACCGCCCAATAAGCCTGACCTCAATTGTAGGCAAATTACTAGAGTCAATTATAGCTGATATTATTAGAAGCCATCTAGATAACCATAATTTGATTAATGATACCCAGCATGGATTCACGAGGGCCGTTCCTGCCTATCTAATTTATTAACCTTCTTCAGTAAAGCTTTTGAGGCTGTTGATCACGATAAAGAATTCGATATTGTTTATTTAGACTTTAGTAAGGCTTTTGATAGAGTACCGCACCAGAGACTGTTAAAGAAAGTGGCAGCTCATGGCATTGGGGGAAAAGTGCTGTCATGGATCGAGTCATGGCTCACCAATAGGAAGCAGAGAGTGCATAAATGGGGTTAAATCCGAATGGGGACTTGTAACAAGTGGTGTTCCACAGGGATCAGTCTTAGGCCCATTGTTATTTATAATATATCAATGACCTTGATGAGGAATTACTAGTGATATGAGCAAATTCCGACGACACGAAGATAGGTAGGATAATTGATTCAAACATAGATGTCATAGAACTTCAGGAAGATTTAGACAAACTTAATTCGTGGTCAGAAAAGTGGCAGATGCAGTTCAATGTAGATAAATGCAAGGTTCTGAAGCTCGGGAGTGTCCATAACCCAAGCACTTATAAGTTAAATAACGTAGAACTTAGCCATACAGATTGCGAGAAGGACTTGGGGGTGATAGTAAGCAGCAACCTCAAACCAAGAGAGCAATGCCTAAGCGTACGTAATAAGGCAAATAGATTACTGGGATTTATATCAAGAAGTGTTAGCAACAGAAGTCCAGAGGTTATATTACAGCTTTATACATCATTAGTAAGGCCTCACCTAGTTACGAGCTCAGTTCTGGTCTCCATATTACAGAATGGACATAAATTGTTAGAAAACATTCACCGTAGAATGACTAAATTAATACATAGCATTAGAAATCTTCCTTACGAAGAAAGATTGAAGACCTTAAAATTACATTCACTTGTAAGACGTAGAATGAGGGAGACATGATCGAGGTATACAAGTGGAAAATGGGTATTAACAAAGGGGATATAAATAAGGTCTTGATGATATCTCTCCAAGAGAGAACCCGCAATAATGGATTCAAGTTAGATAAGTTTAGATTTAGAAAGGATATAGGAAAGTATTGGTTTGGAAATAGGGTAGTTGATGAGTGGAACAGTCTGCCTAGTAGGGTTATTGAAGCTAGGACCTTGGGTAGTTTCAAATTTAGGTTGGATAAATTCATGAGTGAGAGGGGTTGGATTTGAGTGGGACTCGCGCATGAGTGGGTAGAATTGTCAAACCTTATTTCTTGGGTAGCATTGAAAATTGGGTTGAGCAAATATTCTGTTAGTGCGACGGATTGTGAAGGACTTGCCTAGTATGGGCCAACAGGCCTGCTGCAGTGTTCCTCCTTTCTTATGTTCTTATGTTCTTATGTAATGTTTGTGTGTTGTGTCAGTAATGTTGGTGTGTTGTGTCAGTAATGTTGGTGTGTTGTGTCAGTAGTGTTGTTGTGTTGTTCAGTAATGTTGGTGTGTTGCGTCAGTAATGTTGGTGCGTTGTGATAGCAGTGTTGGTGTGCTGTGTCAGTAGTGTTGGTGTGTTGCGTCAGTAGTGTTGGTGTGTTGTGTCAGTAATGTTTGTGTGTTGTGTCAGTAGTGTTGTTGTGTTGTGTCAGTAATGTTGGTGTGTTGTGTCAGTAGTGTTGTTGTGTTGTGTCAGTAATGTTGTTGTGTTGTGTCAGTAATGTTGGTGTGTTGTGATAGCAGTGTTAGTGTGCTGTGTCAGTAATGTTGGTGTGTTGCGTCAGTAATGTTGGTGTGTTGTGTCAGTAGTGTTGTTGTGTTGTGTCAGTAATGTTGGTGTGTTGTGTCAGTAATGTTGGTGTGTTGTGTCAGTAGTGTTGGTGTGTTGTGTCAGTAATGTTGGTGTGTTGTGTCAGTAGTGTTTGTGTGTTGTGTCAGTAATGTTGGTGTGTTGTGTCAGTAGTGTTGGTGTGTTGTGTCAGTAGTGTTGGTGTGTTGTGTCAGTAGTGTTGGTGTGTTGTGTCAGTAATGTTGGTGTGTTGTGTCAGTAGTGTTGGTGTGTTGTGTCAGTAGTGTTGGTGTGTTGTGTCAGTAATGTTGGTGTGTTGTGTAAGTTGTGTTGGTGTGTTGTGTCAGTAGTGTTGGTGTGTTGTGTCAGTTGTGTTGGTGTGTTGTGTCAGTAATGTTGTTGTGTTGTGTCAGTAGTGTTGGTGTGTTGTGTCAGTAGTTGGTGTGTTGTGCCAGTAATGTTGGTGTGTTGTGTCATTGTGTTGTGTGGTTGTGTCAGTAATGTTGGTGTGTTGTGTCAGTAATGTTGGTGTGTTGTGTCAGTAGTGTTGGTGTGTTGTGTCAGTAGTGTTGGTGTGTTGTGTCAGTAATGTTGGTGTGTTGTGTCAGTAGTGTTGGTGTGTTGTGTCAGTAATGTTGGTGTGTTGTGTAAGTAATTGGTGGTTTGTCAGTAATGTTGGTGTGTTGCGTCAGTTGTGTTGGTGTGTTGTGGTCAGTAGTGTTGTGTTGTGTCAGTAGTGTTGGTGTGTTGTGTCAGTAATGTTGGTGTGTTGTGTCATAATGTTGGTGTGTTGGTCAGTTGTGTTGGTGTGTTAGTCAGTACGTTGGTGTGTTGTGTCAGTAATGTTGGTGGTTGTGTCAGTTGTGTTGGTGTGTTGGTCAGTAATGTTGGTGTGTTGTGTCAGTAAGTTGGTGTGTTGTGTCAGTAGTGTTGGTGTGTTGTGTCAGTAGTGTTGGTGTGTTGTGTCAGTAATGTTTGTGTGTTGTGTCAGTAATGTTGGTGTGTTGTGTCAGTTGTGTTGGTGTGTTGTGTCAGTAATGTTGGTGTGTTGTGTCAGTAATGTTGGTGTGTTGTGTCAGTAGTGTTGGTGTGTTGTGTCAGTAGTGTTGGTGTGTTGTGTCAGTAATGTTGGTGTGTTGTGTCAGTAGTGTTGGTGTGTTGTGTCAGTAGTGTTGGTGTGTTGTGTCAGTAATGTTGGTGTGTTGTGTCAGTAGTGTTGGTGTGTTGTGTCAGTAGTGTTGGTGTGTTGCAGTATGTTGGTGTGTTGTGTCAGTAGTGTTGGTGTTTTGTGTCAGTAATGTTGGTGTGTTGGTCAGTAATGTTGGTGTGTTGTGTCAGTAATGTTGGTGTGTTGTGTCAGTGTGTTGGTGTGTTGTGTCAGTAATGTTGGTGGTTGTGTCAGTAATGTTGGTGTGTTGTGTCAGTAATGTTGGTGTGTTGTATCAGTATGTGGTGTCAGCCAGTAATGTTGGTGTGTTGTGTCAGTATGTTGGTGTGTTAGGTCAGTATGTTGGTGTGTTGTGTCAGTAATGTTGGTGTGTTGTGTCAGTAATGTTGGTGTGTTGTGTCAGTAGTGTTGGTGTGTTGTGTCAGTAATGTTGGTGTGTTGTGTCAGTAATGTTGGTGTGTTGTGTCAGTAATGTTGGTGTGTTGTGTCAGTTGTGTTGGTGTTGTTGTCAGTAATGTTGGTGTGTTGTGTCAGTATGTTGGTGTGTTGTGTCAGTAATGTTGGTGTGTTGTCAGTAGTGTTGGTGTTTGTGCAGTAATGTTGGTGTGTTGTGTCAGTATGTTGGTGTGTTGTGTCAGTAATGTTGGTGTGTTGTGTCAGTAATGTTGGTGTGTTGTGTAAGTAATGTTGGTGTGTTGTGTCAGTAGTGTTGGTGTGTTGTGTCAGTAATGTTGGTGTGTTGTGTCAGTTGTGTTGGTGTGTTGTGTCAGTAGTGTTGGTGTGTTGTGTCAGTAGTGTTGGTGTGTTGTGTCAGTAATGTTGGTGTTTTGTGTCAGTAATGTTGGTGTGTTGTGTCAGTAATGTTGGTGTGTTGTGTCAGTTTTGTTGGTGTGTTGTGTCAGTAGTGTTGGTGTGTTGTGTCAGTAGTGTTGGTGTGTTGTGTCAGTAATGTTGGTGTGTTGTGTCAGTAGTGTTGGTGTGTTGTGTCAGTAGTGTTGGTGTGTTGTGTCAGTTGTGTTGGTGTGTTGTCAGTAGTGTTGGTGTGTTGTGTCAGCAGTTTTGGTGTGTTGTGTCAGTAGTATTGGTGTGTTTTATCAGGGGGCGTGTCCCCTGACGCTGAATCCCTACACAGCAGAGATTTCCCATTTTGAAAGATCATTGACAAAGTTAAGTATTCTGGCTGATCTCCACACTCATCCTCAAAGTTCTTCAAGTGGGAGGACACTGCATCCCCAACTTAATCCTGCAAGATGTCACTACAAGCCTAAACTCTCTTCACTGCTCCGCCAAATTATTCCATAAAACACGTTCCTTGATTAGGAGCCTGGGGACGGAGAATGTTGGATGGAGCAGGAGGGGAGGGTGAGAAGGGAGGGGTGCAAAGGATGCAGGAAGGGAGGGTGTGGGGAAGGATGCAGGATGGAAAGATGAGAATGGTTCTGTGGGCAGGATCAATGGCGGACCTACATTTTTGGGTTATGGGGCCCCTTGGCAACCCCTTCTCACACAGTAGACTCAAACTTTTTAAACAATGTGAACTAAAGTCGCTTCTGGGGGCCCTCGGGGATTAAGGACCCTGGACCTTAAGTTTTATTAGTTTCGTAGTAGATCCGCCCCTTGGCAGGATATTGGAGGGAAGGTGAGGAGGCGGGAGAAACTACACGAGGTGAAAATCCAAAAGCCATCATATTGTGGGTGTAAGACGTCAACAACACACTTCCCGTGTACAAAAAATATGTATTCAGGGTAAAAAGTTGAGTCAGTCTGTAACATCGTGATTGTGACATCAATAATACTGTGATGATGACATCTGTTTAAAGTATAATGTCTATTATAAGTGAAACATCTATATAAGTGAGGCATCTATTGCAAATGAGACATCTACTGTAAGTGAGGCATCTATTGTAAGTGAGGCATCTATTGTAAGTGAGACATCTATTGTAAGTGGGGCATCTATTGTAAGTGAGATATCTATTGTAAGTGAGGCATCTATTGTAAGTGAGACATCTATTGTAAGTGAGGCATCTATTGTAAGTGAGGCATCTATTGCAAGTGAGACATCTATTGTAAGTGAGACATCTATAATATGGTGACTAGAACAGCTATAATATTACTGTAAATTAGTAACGACACCCAAAGGCATAAATTGGTATTGCAAATAATGTTCCAGAATCTTAGATTGGCATTAATAAAAGTGAATTACTAAACTGTTGTTTTCTTTCACTATTGTCATATTTACATAAAGAGCTAAACCCATGGGTGTCATGGGGGTCAACGCCCCCGAGGCCTGGTCCATGGCCAGGCCTGGCGGTGGATCAAGGCCTGGTCCATGGCCAGGCCTGGCGGTGGATCAAGGCCTGGTCCATGGCCAGGCCTGGCGGTGGATCAGGGCCTGGTCCATGGCCAGGCCTGGCGGTGGATCAAGGCCTGGTCCATGGCCAGGCCTGGCGGTGGATCAAGGCCTGGTCCATGGCCAGACCTGGCGGTGGATCAAGGCCTGGTCCATGGCCAGGCCTGGCGGTGGATCAAGGCCTGGTCCATGGCCAGGCCTGGCGGTGGATCAAGGCCTGGTCCATGGCCAGGCCTGGCGGTGGATCAAGGCCTGGTCCATGGCCAAGCCTGGCGGTGGATCAAGGCCTGGTGCATGGCCAGGCCTGGCGGTGGATCAAGGCCTGGTCCATGGCCAGGCCTGGCGGTGGATCAAGGCCTGGTCCATGACCAGGCCTGGCGGTGGATCAAGGCCTGGTCCATGGCCAGGCCTGGTCATGGCCAGGCCTGGCGGTGGATCAAGGCCTGGCGGTGGATCAAGGCCTGGCGGTGGATCAGGACTGGTCCATGGCCATGCCTGGCGTGGATCAAGGCCTGGTCTGGCCATGGCCAGGCCTTGGCGGTGGGATCAGGCCTGGTCCATGGCCAGGCCTGGCGGTGGTCCAGGCCTGGCGGTGGATCAAGGCCTGGTCCATGGCCAGGCCTGGCGGTGGATCAAGGCCTGGCAGGTGGATCAAGGCCTGGTCCATGGCCAGGCCTGGCGGTGGATCAAGGCCTGGTCCATGGCCATGCATGGCGGTGGATCGGAAGGCCTGGTCCATGGCCAGGCCTGGCGGTGGATCAAGGCCTGGTCCATGGCCAGGCCTGGCGGTGGATCAAGGACTGGTCCATGGCCAGGCCTGGCGGTGGATCAAGGCCTGGTCCATGACCAGGCCTGGCGGTGGATCAAGGCCTGGCGGTGGATCAAGGCCTGGCGGTGGATCAAGGACTGGTCCATGGCCAGGCCTGGTGGTGGATCAAGGCCTGGCGGTGGATCAAGGACTGGTCCATGGCCAGGCCTGGTGGTGGATCAAGGCCTGGTCAACCAGGGTTGATGGAAGCTGACATCTTCAGTTTGATAATGGTGAGTCAGCCTCACTATTCTCGCTGCTAATCTTTCCATTGTCTCTAGTGCTTTGCGGGTAGTGAGAGCCTGACTGATCAGACACCAGGTCACTAAATGATGACGGAGGGTCGAGCCTCCACCTCTTGTTATCCTATATGACCCGCATGAGTTCACTCTTGAAATAAAATAAAACGTCGTCATAAGTATTTCCTGTATGAGGGTTATATGTGTATTGTTCAAGTCACGGTATTGTGCTTTTTTTTTATTCAACCAGACAAAATTGAGGCCTAAGCTCAAATTTTTTTATTGTTTAAGTGACTCATTCATTTGCAAGCAATAGATGTTTTCGTCTAAAATGTTGGTATATTGTTTGTTCATGTCTGTGGCGATGAGCTGTGGAGTATGGAATAATAATTATTATAATTATTATTATTGTATTATAATTATTATTATTACTATTTTATTATTATAATCATATTATAATTTTATTATTATTATTATTATTATTATTATTATTATTATTATTATTATTATTATTATTATTATTATTATTATTATTATTATTTTATTATTATTATTATTATTATTGCCGTTATTGATAATTATTATTCCTACTATCATTATTACTCTTATCTAATTAACGCTGTAGTAATTACTTTTGTTGTTGTTATTGTCATTGGTGATTATTGATGCTGTTGGAGGTTAATTTGTTAAAATATTCTACCCTAAACCACAAGTATTTGTGTTTTTCCTAAGACGAGAACGTTGTAAAACTGAAGCTGAGAAATATTTAAGAGAGATGAGTAAATGGAATTAAGAATGTTCATTACACACAAGACTTATAACTCTCTCTCCCCCTCTCTCTCTCTCTCTCTCTCTCTCTCTCTCTCTCTCTCTCTCTCTCCGTGAAATGCGTGCAGATTCCTATGTTCCAATATATTATAGCTAACATTCCAATGCCACATGTGTCCACGTCTATTATTCTTATTTGCTAATACGTATTTAAAAAAAAAAACACATTCAAAATGCTCTAAGTAACTTATTCTGTCATTGTGTAAAACAATGGAGACAAAGAACTATCACAAACTGACGTCAAATAATGCGTAAAGAAACTATGGAAAAATACGCAAATGTAGTATAATGTAAAGGTTTTATTTTAATGAATTTGAGTAAATTTTTCCATCGTAAGGAAACAAACTTCGTTAAATAACAATGGGCTAATAAGTTTATTTAGGTACACGTAAATACACTTACACAAATTATCATATATAGTAACACATGTGTAAATTACCCAGGATAACCAGAAAAACTCAGACAAAGTTGTGTTTTAAAGGTAAAGCTTAACTTTTGCCCTGGCAAGAAGTCTCTGGCTGTCCAAGTTACTGAATATAAGTTATAGTCAAACACTTCCCAGCGAGGGGGGGAGGGGGAAGGGTAACCAGTGGAATAATAATAATGGTCAGTGAGACTGTGAGTGTTGGTAAGAAACACACTGCCGCAAGCCTGTTGCAACCTGTTGTGACACGTAGGTCTATATTGATATTCATTATCAGTGACCTAAAATTAGTTGGAAATTACCATTCTGGTCTCGGAAGCATTATGGTTGTTGACCAGTGATAATCAAAGAAATTTGAGAAAAAGTCATGTAACAATAGGCGTTTCAAGAGTTAAGAGTTCATAACTTCATTTTGAAACTAAGAGCCGCCTGTGGGCCTGCACTACCATTTAGTCAACTGATTTATTTTCATTAATATCATTAATATCCGTGGAATAAATGATCTCAGATGACGGGATGTTCTTGAAAAGACAAAAGCCAAAGTGTAGTAGCTTTTTTTCTGTTTGTTGTGTAAAGTATCTCTTCTCGCTGTCGTGAAGGGGGGCCTAGTGTAGTGTCTCTTCTCCTGTCCGTGAAGTGGAGCCTAGTGAAATGTTTTCTTCACGTCCGTAAGTGGGCCATGAAATGTCTTTTCGTCGTGAAAGGGGCCCAGTGTAGTGTCTCTCTTCTCACTGTCCGTGAAGTGGAGCCTAGTGAAATGTCTTCTTTTTTGTCCGTAAGTGGAGCCAGGAAATGTCTCAGCAACATTGGCCTTTACAAAGGAAGGTCACCCACACTATGGTGTTTAAAAACCTGACAGTCATTGAGAACTCTCGAGAGATCTGGGAGGCAAGTGGGAAAAAGCGACTCTTTGTGCTTCAGTTTTGCCAGGGCCCTGGGGTTTGCACCAGCAATGTCCCAAAGCTACAACACAGTGATTTCAATTCATCAGTGATTGGTGGGCTCATAGTGGAAAAGGTTTCCCCAGATCAGAAACAAGCGACCTATCTGAGCCATTTGATGGGCAATATTGAGGGGAGTCGAAAAACGCGTTTTCTGCCATGAGCTTATTGTCTTAAGAATCAGCCAGGATTGACTTAATACACTCATCAATAGGCTATTTTGATCTGTTCTTGTTTTTTTGAACAGGGGAAAACGTCGCCCTTTGCACAGGAAGACCCTTACACTGTACAAGCAGTCTGACAGAAGCGACTTAGAGGTGATGCTAACTTGTTTGTCACTTCTCAGTAATCTTTGGGTTCTTTCCTGGGCCCCAGCCTCTTCTTGGTACAGGGGTTTGGGGAAAAATGTTTGTGTCTGAGGATCAGGAGGATCGGTAGAGGGGGGGTTGGAGGAAGGGGGAATGAGGAGGAAGAGGAGGTTGAGGACAATAGATGGATAAGAGGAAGTTTTGGAGAATTAAAAATGGTATACTATCATTATATAATACTCTAATGGAGGGCCCTTCCCAAAATTCAAAATATCATTGCAGTATATATAAAAATTTCATACCCTCATCGGCTCAATCTTTTAATGAACTATAATGGGTTTCAAAATATTAATGTGATATACAATTTGAGGCATAACATCATTTTTTATATACTAACATTTAGCAATTCCCTCATTTTGGGGAAAACCCCATTGTATGTATCTTTTAAAAATTGATTATGTAGTATTTAAGACTGATTGATGTACCGCAGACCAAAACTGAGGGACCCTCAAACCCTTTCATCCTCCACATTCATCTTGGACCATCAGACAGCCCCGTTGGGGACACGTTCCCCAACAAAGATATCTAAACATTGCAAAAGTGTCTCATGTGTTATATGTCTTTTTAAAATACCCTTGATCTATATGATAATTGTGGTACCCCCCAAAA
>WNWK01023376.1:0-31178 GCA_009830355.1 Cherax destructor
GCAGTTAGTGTGCAGCAATATTCCAGCCTAGATAGAACAAGCAATCTGTAAGTGTCAACATGGGCTTGCATCCCTGGTTTTGAAGGTTCTCATATCCATCCTGTCATTTTTCGAGCAGATGCAATTGCTACATTGTTATGGTCCTTGAAGGTGAGATCCTCTGACATGATCACTCCCAGGTCTTTGACATTAGTTTTCGCTCTATTGTGTGGTTGGAATTAGTTTTGTACTCCGATGAGATTTTAATTTCTTCACGTTTCCGTATCTGAGTAATTGAAATTTCTCATCATTGAACTTCATATTGTTTTCTGCAGCCCATTTAAAGATTTGGTTTATGTCTGTTTTGGAGTCTTGCAGTGTCTTCAACGGTGGACACTGTCATACAGATTCGGGTGTCATCTGCAAAGGAAGACAGCACTGTGGCTTATATCCCTGTCAATGTCTGATATGAGGATGAGGAATAGGATGGGAGCAAGTACTGTGCCTTGTGGAACAGAGCTTTTCACAGTAGCTGCCTCAGACTTTACTCTGTTGACTACTACTCTTTGTGTTCTACGTGTTAGAAATTATACATCCATCTACCAACTTTTCCTGTTATTCCTTTATCACGCATTTTGTGTGCTATTACACCATGGTCACACTTTGTCAAAGGCTTTTGCAAAATCTGTGTATATAACATCTGCATTCTGTTTATCTTCTAGAGCATCCAGGACCTTGTCGTAGTGGTCCAATAGTTGGGACAGACAGGAGCGCCTGCTCTAAACCCATGCTGTCCTGGGTTGTGCAATTGATGGGTATCAAGATGGGTGGCGATCTTGCTTCTTAGAACCCTTTCAAAGATTTTATGATATGGGACGTTAGCGCAATTGGTCTGTAGTTCTTTGTATTGCTTTACTGCCCCTTTGTGGAGCGGGCTATGTCTGTTGTTTTTAGTAGCTGCGGACGATCCCAGTGTCCATGCTCCTCTCCATAGGATGTTAAAAGCATGTGATAGGGGCTTGCAGTTCTTGATGAACACGGAGTTCCATGAGTCTGGGCCTGGAGCGGAGTGCATGGGCATGTCATTTATTGCCTTTTCGAAGTCATTTGGCGTCGTGATGATGTCAGAAAGGCATGCGTCTGTCAAGTTCTGTGGCACTCTCATAAAAAAATCATTTAGGTTTTCGATTTTCAGTCTGGTTAGTGGCTCGCTAAAGACAGTCATACTGGAATTTAATAACTCACTCATTTCCTTGCTGTCATCTGTGTAGGACCCATCCCGTTTAAGTAGGGGCCCAATACTGGTTGTTGTTCTCGACTTTGATTTTGCATAGGAAAAGAAATACTTAGGGTTTCTTTCAATTTCATTTATGGCTTTTAGTTCTTCCCGTGTCTCTTGATTCCTGTAAGATTCCTTTAGTTTTAATTCGATGTTTGCTATTTCTCTGACTAGTGTCTCCCTACGTATTTCAGAGATATTGGCCTCCTGTAGCCGCTCCATTATTCTTTGCCTTCGCCTGTATAGGGAGCGCCTCTCTCTTTCTAGTTTGCATCTTCTCCTCCTTTTCCTTAACCCTTTGACTGTTTGGTCGTATATATACGTCTTACGAGCCACTGTTTCGACATATCTATACGCCTAAATTCTAGCGGCCTCAAATCAAACAGGAGAAAGCTGGTAGGCCTACATGTGAGAGAATGGGTCTGTGTGGTCAGTGTGCGCAGTATAAAAAATCGGGCAGCCAGTGGTGCATTGTGGGAACGCCATTTCAGTAGTCCTTGTTCAGCATGCCTAGCGGTAAGAATTATCTGACTCCCGGCATCTGGGACTGTTTTCTTCCTCAATGATAGCTCTAACACAGATGGAAGTGTCTCTGAAGATGAATTTCATGGTTTTGAGGAGTTTGTGACCGAAAGCAATGCCCAGGATAACAGAAGGAAGGAAAAAAGAAAGAAAGTAAGGAAGGAAGAGATGAGAGGAAGGAAGGAAGGAAAGAAGAGATGAAAGGAAGTAAAGAAGGAAGGAGGAAAGGAAGGAAGGAAAGAAAGAAAGGAAGTAGAGATGAGAGGAAGGAAAGAACAAAAGAAGAAAGAAAGAAAAGAGATGAGAGGAAGTCCACACACTTCAAGCGGTAAGGGAAGTTGATGGAAAGTGTCCAGTCATTATATGTGTACAGTGGTCCCTCGGTTTTGCCGAAAATTCGTTCCAGAATGTTGCTCAAGTGCCATTACCGAACGAATTTACTTCCTTAAGAAATAATGTCATGTAGGTTAGTCTATTTCAGACCCCCAAAAATACACTTGCAACAGCACTTACGAAAATACACTTACATAAATGTTCGAGTTTGGAGATGCACTAAAACCGAGGGACCACTGTATATATATTATAGAACAATAGAAATAGGTTGGTAGGTAAGTAAGTAGGTAGGCAAGTAAGTAGGTAGGCAAGTAAGTAGGAAGGCAAGAGGTGCAAGTAGGTGAGGCAGGTAGGGCAAGGTAGGTAAGTAGGTAAGCAAGTAGGTAAGCAAGTAGGTGCAGTGGTAAGCAAGTAGGGTAAGCAGCAGGTAGGCAGGATAAGTAGGCACGCAAGTAGGTACATAAGTAGGACGTAATTAGGTAAGGTAGGTAGAAAGGACTGTGGGAAGAAGAGCTTGGGACCCCATGGGTGTTGACAGGTGAGTGGTGGTATAATATGTCATTTTGAAAGCAGCCGCACCCTGACTCAGCATATTTATAAGTCCACACACTCACAACAACCAGCTTCCAGAAGCCTAATATCAGTTCTATGAAGTGTCCAGTGACTATATATGCGAATATAGAAACCAGAAGGAAGGAAGGAAGGAGATGAAAGAAAGGAAGGAAGGTAGGTAGGAAGGAATGGGAAGGCATGTAGAAGGAAGGTTGGAAGGAAGGTTGGAAGGAAGGAAGGAAGGTTGGAAGGAAGGAAGGAATGACGACCCAGAAACAACAACCAGCTTCCAGAAGCTAATAGCAATTCTATGAAGTATCCAGTGATTATATATGCGTATATATAGAAATCAGAAGGAAGGAAGAAAGGAAGGACGAGATGAAAGGAAGGAAGGAATGTAGGAAGAAAGGTTAGAAGGAATGTAGGAAGGAAGGAAGGTCGGAATGATGACCCAGACACAACAACCAGCTTCCAGAAGCATATAGCAGTTCTAGGCACGTGTCCAGTGACTGTGTGTGTATTTATAGAAACCAGAAGGAAGAAAGGAAGGACGAGATGAAGGAAGGAAGGAAGGAAGGAAGGAAGGTAGGTAGGTGGTGGGTAGGTAGGTAGGAGGGGCAGGTAGGTAGGTAGGTGAGGAGGTAGGTGAGGAGGTAGGGGGTAGAGGAAGGAAGGAGGGAAGGAAGGAAGGAAGGAAGGAAAGGGAAAGAGGAAGGAAGGTAGGAAGGAAGGTAGTAAGGAATGGAAGAAAGGAAGGAATGTAGAAAGGAAGGAATGACGACCCAGACGACCATCAACCTAGGATAACTACCTAACACAACTGCCAGCTACTATTTTGAAGAAAACTGCTCAGAAGAGATGTTTTGTCTGTGCATATACAAAAACACCCACAAAAATGCAGAGACATTTGTTTTATGTGTGAGGAATAAAACACCACTGTGCATGTTTCAAAGAGTTCCACAAGCTGCAGAACTTTTATGAACATGTCCAGTGACTGTACATTTGTATATATATTATAGAACAATAGTAATAAAAAAAATTTTGTATTGTTCATTTGTGTAAACAAGTTTTGTAAACAATATAAAGATACTAATGTTTATGCTATTATTGTGTTGCATACAACGAATGTATATATATACATTGCACCTTATCTTGGCCTCACAGGCCACATAAGTTACGCAAAATAAGAAAATAGTGAAAAAAACAAGAAATCTATGAATGGAAGTAAACAAATGTTTACTGAGAGAGCGGCAGTCGCCGATGTTGCCATACGCGGCTCATTTTCTGCCAACTTTACACCTCCATATCTCGGTAAGTATTGATGGCAAAAATCTGTTTTTAGGATAAAAACAATCAGAAAAATAATCTTAACATTTTGATAAGAAAAAATAATTTTTTTTTTTTCGAATATTTTGCGACAACAGAATGGCACTCAGGATTGAGGGTTGCGACAGTCAAGGGGTTAAGGGAATTTGCCTTGAGCAAAGCGTAGTGGCATATACAGTGTTGTAAGGCATGGCGAGGCTGCAAGTACAGACAAACGTGCGGCAGAAGAATTCGAGCATGAATTCAAGGAATACAGTGGACCCTTGAAAATTGTCTCCCTTGAGAATCGGCGAATTTGAAAATAGTCCACTTTTTTCGGCAAAAAATCGACTTGAAAATCGTCCATTTCCTTGAAAATCACCGGTCATCTGAAACGCGTCCGCGTGGCCTCCCGCCGCCTTGGCACATAAACACACTGAGCGTCAGTGTGCCATTGTTTACCAGCGAGTGACCACCACCCACGCCGCCACCTACGCATTCATACCATACATTTTGTCAATATTCCATTCGTTTTAGTGCTTGCAACTGCTAAATAAGCTACCATGGGCCCAAAGAAAGCTCCTAGTGCCAGCCCTGTGGCAAAGAAAGTGAGAAACACAATAAAAGTTAGAAAGAGATCATAGAAAAATATGAAAGTTGTGTATGTGTGGCGGAGCTTTCCAGGATGTATGGGAAGGCCCATTCAACCATCACTTCCATCTTGTTGAAGAAAAAGGAAATCAAGGAAGCTGATGTTGCGAAAGGGGTGAATATGAAGTTGAGAAGTTGTTGCTTTTGTGGATCAGACAAAAAGAGTTAGCAGGAGATAGTGTTACACAATCAATAATTTGCGAAAAGGCAAGGCAGTTGCATGATGATCTCATAAAAAAAAGTCTTGGAACGAGTGCTGATGTTGATGAATTCAAGGTCAGCAAAGGCAGGTTCGAAAATTTCAAGAAGTGAAGTGGCATACACAATGTTGTAAGGCATGGAGAGGCTGCAAGTTCTGACAAATGTGCGGCTGAAAAATTTGTTCATGAATTCAAGGGGTACATAGAGTCTGAACAATTCAAACCCCAACAAGTGTTCAATTGTGATGAAACAGGACTCTTTTGGAAGAAAATGCCAAAGAGGACCTACATTACTCAGGAGGAAAAGGCACTGCGAGGACACAAGCCTATTAAAGACAGGCTAACTCTCATGTTGTGTGGCAATGCTAGTGGTGATTTCAAAGTGAAGCCTTTACTCGTGTATCACTCTGAAAATCCCAGTGTTTTCAAGAAGTACAGTGTTGCCAAGGCTAATTTGTGTGTGTTTTGGAAGTCTAACAATAACGCATGAGTCACCAGGGAAATTTTCCTTGATTGGTTCAATGAAGTGTTTGGCCCCAGTGTGAAGAAATACCTCCTGGAAAATAATTGCCACTTAAGTGCCTCCTGGTAATGGACAATGCTCCTGGTCATCCTCAAGACATGGAAGAGCAAATGGTGAAGGATTTTAAGTTCATCAAAGTGAGGTTCTTGCCCCCTAATACCACTCCTCTCCTCCAGCCCATGGACCAGCAGGTCATTTCAAACTTCAAAAAACTCTACACAAGAGCAATGTTTCAAAGGTGTTTTGACATAACCTCAGGCAGTACTTTGACCCTAAGAGAGTTCTGGAAAGATCACTTCAATAACGTGCATTGCATACGCCTTATAGGTAAGGCTTGGCAGGAAGTGACTCCCAGGACAATGAACTCTGCTTGGAGACCACTGTGGCCAGATTGTGTCCAAGAGAGGGATTTTGAAGGGTTTGGGGATGACTCTGACAGCCCTATGCCAGTTGTGGAAAAAATTGTGGAATTGGGAACGTCCATGGGGATGGAGGTTAGTGGTGAGGATGTGGAAGAGTTGCTGGTGGACCACGATGAAGAACTAACCACTGAAGAGCTGCAAGACCTTCAACTGCAAGAACAACAGACCAAAGCTCAGGAAATTGCTTCAGAGGAGGAGGAAGGGAGAAGGAAGAAGTTGCTTTCTTCAGAGATTAAGGAGATGTGTACAATGTGGACTAGGATGGAAAAATTTGTGGAGGAGCATCACCCTGACAAAGCTGTTGCAGGCACTGTATGTGACATGTTCAATGACACTGTCTTGTCACATTTTAGGGACATTTTAAAGAACTGCCAGAAACAGACCTTTCTGGACAGTTATTTTGCAAGAAAGGAATCCAGTGACTCTCAACCTGGTCCTAGTGCCATTAAAAAACAAAGAAGGGAAGTAACCCCAGAAAAGGACTTGATACCTGAAGTGTTCTTGGAAGAAGATTCCCCTTCCAAACACTAGCAACACCACCACCACTTTCTCCCCTCCTTCCTTCTTCCACTCATCAACTACTCTTCAATAAAGGTAAGTGTCAATTTATTACTATTTTATACTATGTACAGTATATATCTCATTGTTTTGTGTGTAGATAAATGTACATTTAATGTGTAAAAAAATTTTTTTTTACATACTTTTGAGTGACTGGAACGGATTAATTTGATTTACATTATTTCTTAAGGGGAAAATGGTTTTGAAAATCGTCCATTTTGAAAATCGGCGGCCTCTCAGGAACGGATTAATCATGATTTTCAAGGGTCCATTGTACGTAGAGGCTGAAGGATTCGTCCCCCAACAAGTGTTCAATTGTGACAAAGCAGGCCTCTTTTGGAACAAAACGTCAAAGAGGACCTACATGACGCAGGAGGAAAAGGCACAACCCAGGACACAAGCCTATGAAGGATAGGCTAACTCTTTTGTTCTGTAGTAATGCTGGTGGGGATTTCAAAGTGAAGCCTTTACTGGTGTATCACTGAAAATCCCAGAGTGTTCAAGAAAAACTATGTCGTCAAGAGTAAATTGTGTGTGATGTGGAAAACTAATAATAAGGCATGGGTCACGAGGCAAATTTTCATTGACTGGGTCCATGAAGTGTTTGGCCCGAGTGTGAAAAAATACCTCCTGGAAAATAAATTGCCACTCAAGTGCCTCCTGGTACTGGACAATGCTCCTGCTCATCCTCCAAACTTGGTAGACCAATTGTCTATGGAGTTAAATTTTATAACAGTGAAGTTCTTGCCTCCTAACACCACTCCTCTCATCCAGCCCATGGACCAACAGGTAATTTCTAACTTCAAAAAAACTCTACACGAAAGCAATGTTTCAAAGGTGCTTTGAAGTGACCTCGGACACTGAATTGACCCTAAAAGAGTTCTGGAGGAATCACTTCAATATCTTCAACTGCATGATAAGCCTTATAGGTAAGGCTTGGCAGGAAGTGACTTCAAGGACTTTGAACTCTGCATGGAGAAAACTGTGGGCAGAATGTGTCCTCGACAAGGATTTTGAAGGGTTTGAGGCTGACCCTACACCTGTTGTGGAATCTATTGTGTCTTTGGGGATGTCCATGGAATTGGAGGTGAGTGGCCAGGATGTGGAAGAGTTGGTGGAGGACCACAGCGAAGAGCTAACCACTGAAGAGCTGCAAGACCTTCAACTGGAACAGCAACAGACCACAGCTGAGGAAATTGCTTCAGAGGAGGAGGAAGAGAGAGGGAAAAAAGGTGTCTTCTTCAGTGATTAAGGTTATGTGTGCAAAGTGGAATGAGTTGCAAACTTTTGTGGAAAAATATCACCCTGGCCAAGCTGATACAAGCCATATCTGCAACATGATCAGTGACAAAACCTTGTTCCACTTCAGGCAAATCTTAAAGAGACGCCAGAAACAGACCTCTCTGGACAGTTTATTGTGCGAGAGGGGTGCAGTGACTCTCAAGCTGGTCGTAGTGCCAGTAAAAGACAAAGAAGGGAAGTAACCCCAGATAGGGACTTGATACCTGAAGTCCTTATGGAGGGGGATTCCCCTTCCAAACAATAATCAGTCCTCCCTCTCTCCTCCTCCCTGTGTTCCATATGCCAACAAGAGTCTTCAATAAAGTTATGTAACAGTGATTTAAATGTTCATTTATCCATTTTATTATTCATTTTATTTAGTTCTCATTGTTTTGTGTATGTAAAAACTATAGTTAATCTTCAAAAATGTAGTTTTTGTTAATATTTTTGGGTGTCTGGAATGAATTTTTTTTTTTTTTTTTTTCAACAAGTCGGCCGTCTCCCACCGAGGCAGGGTGACCCAAAAAGAAAGAAAATCCCCAAAAAGAAAATACTTTCATCATCATTCAACACTTTCACCACACTCATACATAATCACTGTCTTTGCAGAGGAGCTGAGATACGACAGCTGAGAATTGTCCCTCCCAGCTGTCACTATCCCAGACCCCTCCTTTAACCCTTTCAGGGTTTTTGACGTACTAGTACGGCTTACACGCCAGGGCGTTTGACGTACTAGTACGCATAAATTCTAGTGGCTTCAAATCGAGGGGGAGAGAGCTGGTAGGCCTGCATGTGTTAGAATGGGTCTATGTGGTAAGTGTGCGCAGTAGGAAAAAAATCTATGCACCCACATTGCATTGTGGGAGTGGTAATTCAGTGGGCATTTGTCACCAAGCCATGTGGTAAGGAATACCTCACTCATGCAGTGTGAGTGGTGGGTAAGGCAGTGGGGAGGGGGGTAAGGCAGTGGGAAGGGTGGGGAAGGCAGTGGGGTTTGTGTAAACAACATTGGCTGGCTGGCTGGCTGGGGCTGGCTGGCTGGCTGGGGCTGGCTGGCTGGCTGGGGCTGGCTGGCTGGCTGGGGCTGGCTGACTGGCTGGGGCTGGCTAGCTGTGGGGCTGGCTGGCTGGCGGGCTTTCTTTCTGTGGCTGGCTGGGGCTGGCTGGCTTGATGGCTGGCTGGGGCTCGCTAGCTGGGGCTGGCTGGCTGGGGCTCGCTAGCTGGGGCTGGCTGGCTGGGGCTCGCTAGCTGGGGCTGGCTGGCTGGGGCTCACTAGCTGGGGCTGGCTGGCTGGGGCTCGCTAGCTGGGGCTGGCTGGCTGGGGCTGGTGGGCTGGCTGGCTGGGGCTGGCTGGCTGGCTGGCTGTGGCTGGCTGGGGCTGGCTGGGGCTGGCGGGTTGGCTGGCTGGGGCTGCGGGCTGGCTGGGCTGGCGGGCTGGCTTTCTGGCTGCTGGCTGGGGCTGTTGCTAGGGCTGGCTGGCTAGCTGGGGGACTGGCTGGGGCTGTAGCTAGGGCTGGCTGGCTGGGGCTGGCTGTGGCTGGCTGGGGCTGGCTGGCTGGGGCTGGCTGGCTGGCTGGGGCTGGCAGGCTGGGGCTGGCTGGCTGGCTGGGGCTGGCTGGCTGGCTGGCTGTCTGTCTGTCTGTCTGTCTGTCTGTCTGTCTGTCTGTCACACAGGTACACATAAATACAATTATACATAGTGTAAATTACCTAGGATAACCCAAAAAAATCCAGACTGTCAAATAATATGTATCGACTCAGATGTGGCAATGTTGGTTCACTAGTGACTGCCTCTGAGACAGAGACAGAAAGAGAGAGAGAGAGAGAGAGAGAGAGACAGAAAGAGAGACAGAGACAGAAAGAGAAACAGACAGACAGGCAGATAAAACAGTGAAAACAAATAAAGAGAAGGCATTGAACCCTCATTTGTCAAATGTCATCACTCATTAGTTTGGTGAATAGCCGAGGACAAACCAGTCACCCCTGGCTGGCAGGGAGACAGGGAGGCAGGGAGCCAGGCAGGGAGCCAGGCAGGCAGGGAGGCGGGCAGGCGAAGGCAGTGTACCTCATCAAATGTCATCACTAATTAGTTTAGCTGATACTAATAAGATAACAGGACCCTCACCCCTCATCAATGTCACTGCTTCAATAATAATAATTATTATTTTATTATTATTATTATTATTATTATTATTATATTCTCCCATGTATCCTTGGTAATTTACACTATGTATAATTGTATTTATGTGTTCCTGTGAGATTGAGACAGCCAGTCAGTCAGATAGCCAGTCAGCCAGCCAGTCAGTCAGATAGCCAGTCAGTCAGCCAGCCAGTCAGTCAGATAGCCAGTCAGCCTGCCAGTCAGTCAGATAGCCAGTCAGCCAGCCAGCTGGTCAGCTAGCCAGCCAGCAAGCTGGTCAGCCAGCCTGCCAGCCATTCAGCCAGCCGGCTAACTGGTCAGCCAGCAAGCCAGCCGGCTGGCTATCCATGCAACCAGCTGTTCAGCCAGCCAGCCAGCTGGTCAGCTAGCCAGCTGGTCAGCCAGCCTGCCAGCCAAAAAGACGGCTAGCTGGTCAGCCACCAGCCAGCCAGCCGGCTGGACATCCATCCAGCCAGCTGTTCAGCCTGCCAGCTGGTCAGCCAGCCAGCTGGTCAGCAAGCCAGCCAGCCAGCTGGTCAGCAGTTATTGTGTAGTATACAAGGAGTGTATATATACAAAATATTGTTTATATTGGTCTCACAGGACATAAAAGTTACTTGACAAAATAAAATGTTAAAAAATAAAAGAAAAAAGTATAAAAAAAAAAAAAAACTATTACCGGGTGACAGGCAGTCAGCGATGTTGCCGAACGGTTCACTTTCTGTCAACTTCAAGCCTCAATATCTCGGTAACTATTGATCGCAAAAATATTTTTTAGCCTATTAGATTTAAAAAAAAAAACTATTATTTCATAAGAAAAAATAATTTTTTTTTTTTTGAAAATTTCTCGACCCTGAGAGAGAGTTAAGAATTGAGGTCTCGACCCTGAAAGGGTTAAAGTGCAGGCATTGTACTTCCCATTTCCAGGACTCAAGTCCAACTAAATCAATTAACTGGTTTCCCTGAATCCCTTCACAAAATGTTACCCTGCTCACACTCCAACAGATCGTCATGTCCCAAAACCATTCGTCTCCATTCACTCCTATCTAACACGCTCACACATGCTTGCTGGAAGTCCAAGCCCTCGCCCACAATACCTCCTTTACCCCTTCCTCCAACCTTTCTAGGACGACCCCTACCCCGCCTTCCTTCCCCAACAGATTTATACGCTCTCCAAGTCATTCTACTTTGATCCATTCTCTCTAAATGACCAAACCACCTCAACAACCCCTCTTCAGCCCTCTGACAAATACTTTTAGTAACTCCACATCTTCTCCTAATTTCCACATTCGAATTTTCTGCATAATATTTACACCACACATTGCCCTTAGACAGGACATCTCCACTGCCTCCAGCCTCCTCCTCGCTGCAGCATTTGTAACCCATGCTTCACACCCATACAAGAGTGTTGGTACCACTATACTTTCGTACATTCCCTTTTTGCCTCCATGGATAACGTTTTTGTCTTCACAGATACCTCAACGCACCACTCACCTTTTTCCTTCATCAATTCTATGGTTAACCTCATTCTTCATAAACCCATCCGCTGACACGTCAACTCCCAAATATCTGAAAACATTTACTTCTTCCATAATCCCTCTCTCCAATGTGATATCCAATTTTTCTTTATTTAAATCGTTTGATACCCTCATCACCTTACTCTTATCTATGTTCACTTTTAACTTTCTACCTTTACACACTCTCCCAAACTCGTCCACTAACCTTTGCAACTTTTCTTTAGAATCTCCCATAAGCACAGTATCATCAGCAAAAAGTAACTGTGTCAACTCCCATTTTGCATTTAATTCTCCATAATTTAATCCCACCCTCTCCCCAACACCCTAGCATTTATTTCTTTTACAACCCCATCTATAAATATATTAAACAACAATGGTGACATTACACATCCCTGTCTAAGACCTACTTTTACCGGGAAGTAATCTCCCTCTCTCCTACACACCCTAACCTGAGCCTCACTATCCTCATAAAAACTCTTTACAGCCTTCAGTAACTTACTAACTATTCCATACACTTGCAACATTTGCCACATTGCTCCCCTATTCAATCTATCATATGCATTTTCTAAATCCATAAATGCAATAAAAACTTCTCTACCTTTATCTAAATACTGTTCACATATATGCTTCACTGTAAACACTTGATCTACACATCCCCTACCCACTCTAAAGCCTCCTTGCTCATCTGCAATCCTACTCTCTGTCTTACCTCTAATTCTTTCAATAATAACCCTGCCATACACTTTACCTGGTATACTCAGTAAACTTATTCCCCTATAATTTTTACACTCTCTTTTATCCCCCTTCCCTTTATATAAAGGAACTATACATGCTCTCTGCCAATCCCTAGGTACCTTCCCCTCTTTCATACATTTATTAAACAAAAATACCAACCACTCCAGCACTATATCTCCCCCTGCTTTTAACATTTCTGTCATGATTTCGTCAATTCCAGCTGCTTTACCCCTTTCATTCTACGTAATGCCTCACGCACCTCCCCCACACTCACATCCTGCTCTTCACTCCTAAACAATGTTGTACCTCCTGGCCAGTACATGAAATTACCGCCTCCCTTTTTCATCGACATTTAAAAGTTCCTCAAAATATTCCCGCCATCTACCCAATACCTCCAGCATCCCATCTACTAACTCCCTTACTCTGTTTTTAACTGACAAATCCATTCGTTCCCTAGGCTTTCTTACCTTGTTTATCTCACTCCAAAAATTTTTCTTGTTTTCAGCAAAATTTCTTGACAGAGCCTCTCCAGTCTTTCATCTGCTCTTCTTTTGCACTCTCTACCACTCTCTTCACCTTTCTTTTACTCTCCATATACTCTGCTCTTCTATTAACACTTCTGTTTTGTAAAACCTCTCATAAGCTACCTTTTTCTCTTTTATCACACCCTTTACTTCTTCATTCCACCACTCACTCCTCTTTCCTCCTGCACCCACCCTCCTATAGCCACAAACTTCTGCCCCACATTCTAATACTGCATTTATAAAACTATCCCAACTCTCTTCAACCACCCCACTACTCATACTTGCACTAGCCCACCTTCCTGCCAATAGTTGCTTATATCTCACCCTAACTTCCTCCTCCCTTAGTCTATACACTTTTACCTCTCTCTTACTTGCTGTTGCCATTTTCTTTTTGTCCCATCTACCTTTTACTCTAACTGTAGCTACAACCAAATAATGATCTGATATATCCGTTGCCCCTCTATAAACATGTACATCCTGAAGCCTACCCATCAACCTTTTATCCACCAATACATAATCCAAGAAACTACTTTCCTGACGTGCTATATCATACCTTGTATATTTATTTATCCTCTTTTTCATAAAATATGTATTACTTATTACCAAACCTCTTTCTACACATAGCTCAATTAATGGTTCCCCATTTACATTTACCCCTGGCACCCCAAATTTACCTACTACTCCCTCCACAACATTTTTACCCACTTTAGCATTAACCCTTTACCGGGCAGGACCGTGTACAGACGGTCCTAAACACGTGTTTTTGCGCGTGTCATCCTACTCCCCCAGCGCATCTAGGTTCCCATTCTCTATATCTGACCAATCACAAGCCTTCTGTGAGTCGCTCCAGCTAAGTGAGACCGGCATCTGCTCGCTTCCCATTGGTTGAGAGACCAAAATGTAAACACTTCTCGCTTGGCATCACCCAGAGCCGAATTTTTGCTCTTGTTCCACTCATATACACTGTGATTATACTCTCTACAATGTCGGTAAGTACTAATTGTTGTGTCCAGTGTGTAAATGAATAGTTTAGGCATATTTTGAGATATATATCAGGAGTTAGATATGCATAATATGAGTGTACCATGCAATTGAAAAAGTGCAACAAAAGAGGACGGTACAGACGGTCCCGACCGTCAGGGCCACATTTTAAATTTCAGTAAATAAATATTTATATAAAAATTTCTAGTGCATATATGAATTCTGTAGTGGTCTGGTGTGTACAGAACATTCTTATTGTCATTCCAGATCAATGAGAAATTGTTCTATTGTGAACCCTTCCAACAGAAGTTCAAATATCTCTGCATTTTGGTGGAAAGTGACTCAGATCCAGAACCAGATGACCTGTTGCCATCTCCAGTGCAGTACCAACGTGCAGAAAGGCCTGATGACAGTGTGAGGTTTGACCAAAATGATAGGTTTGATAAAATGCTAGGTCACTGGCCAGTGCAAGGCAGAATATTTACATGCAATTATTGCAGCAAAACGAAAAATCATGTCACATCCTCATTTTTGTGTGCCGTATGCAAGGTAAATCTATGCATCAAGAAGGAAAGAAATTGCTTCATAGCCTTTCATTGTAGCAATTAGTGATCAACAATGATTGTTTTTTCTCAGGAAATTCAGGAATATGGGACTTGAAAGTTTTATCCCTTTGCAATGTGTCCATGTTGCTCTTTGGTTCAATTTTATATTTTTATACCTACAAAAAGTTTGGAAACAAGTTCCATTTGTGTTTTTGATATTGTCTATTAGTATAATAAAATAGAAAATACTTATTTGGTGTTTTATTAACAATTGCAAATTTGCAACATTCAGAATTTGACACCCTTTAACGGTCAGGACCGTCTGTAGGACGGTCCTTGAATATTGGCAATTGCGTGAAAAGTTTTTTTAGAATTTCAATTATATGGTCTCATTATCCTTACATTGAGTTACTCTATCCACTCATATGAAATACATTTAAATTATCATTTCCCAGGAGTGCCCGGTAAAGGGTTAAGATCCCCAACCACAATTACTCTCTCACTTGGTTCAAAACTCCCACACACTTACTCAACATTTCCCAAAATCTCTCTCTCCTCTACACTTCTCTCTTCTCCAGGTGCATAAACACTTACTATAACCCACTTTTCACATCCAACCTTCATTTTACTCCATAATCCTTGAATTTATACATTTATATTCCTTCTTTACCTGCCATAACTGATTATTCAACATTATTGCCACTCCTTCTTAGCTCTAACTCTATTTGAAACCCTGATCTAATCCCATTTATTTCTCCCCACTGAAACTTTTCCACCCCTTCAGCTTTGTCTCACTTAAAGCCAGGACATCCAGCTTCTTTTCATTCATAACATCTACAATCATCTCTTTCTTATCATTCGCACAACATCCACGCACATTCAAACATCCCACTTTGACGGTTTTCTTCTTCTTCTTTTTAGTGTATACAGGGAAAGGGGTTACTAGCCCATTGTTCCCGTCATTTTAGTTGACTTTTACAACACGCATGGCTTACGGAGGAAAGATTCTTATTCCATTTCCCCCATGGATATGAAAGGAAAAGCAATAAGAACAAGAACTATTAAGATAAAATCAAAGAAAACTCAGATGAGGTGTATACATAAATGTGTACATGTTTGCGTAGTGTGACCTAAGTGTAAGTAGAAGTAGCAAGACGTACCTGAAATCTTGCATGTTTATGAGACAGAAAGACACCAGCAATCCTACCATCATGTAAAACAGTTTCAGGTTTCTGCTTACAGTCACCTGGCAGGGATTGTAGTACCTCCCGGGTGGTTGCTGGGTGGTTGTATTTACTACATTAATTCTTAAGGGAAATATTACTTTGATTTTCGGCCTTTTCGAATTTAGGCAGACCTTCTGGAACGGATTATGGCGAAACCGGGGTTCCACTGTATATACAAATTATTTATAGGTCCCATCAATGTTTTTAGAAGTGCTGGAGTACATGAAACTCCTTAAGCATAGTGTCAAAGAAGAGTGTCACTCTTCACTGCTGATCGCCAGCTCCCAGTGAGCCTTGGCACATAAACATGTCTGTTTTTGTCAGTCTGTCCTTTCTCTCACTGTCTCAAAGAGAACCGCTCATGAATCAACAGGTATTACACATGTTGACAATCGTCACATCTGAACAAGTAGAAAGATACAACTGTGGTCAAAATGTGTATTACTTGCCAGTCATGCTTATGTCTCATATCTACAAGCACAGTATTGCACTTTGGTTTATTTGGGTTATCCTAGGTAATTTACACTATGTATTATAATTGCACTTATGTGTATCTGTGCCTAATCAAACTTACTTAGTCCTTAATTTTCATTCATGAGTGGCTCTCTCTGAAACAGAGACACAGAGACAGAGATAGAGGTAGCCAGCCAGCCAGAGCCATCTAACCAGCCAAAGTAAGTAAGTCAGTCAGTCGGTCGGTCAGTCAGTCAACTGAACATGAATTACAAATGTTGCAGAATCATCTTTCTCTCTACTTAGGGTGATAGGTGATAGGACACTCTGGCCAGATGACATTGGCAGTTGCATCAAAATTGAAAGAATGTGGCACAAATGTTGCACATGGGTTATTATCTAGGTTTCTGATAATTCCTTGACTTCTTGTGGCCACATCCATCTCAAAGCCACTAAACTCGGGGTCAACATCATTTTCCTTTTAATCCTTTGAGGGTCCAAGCCGTAAAATTTTAAAAAAAAAATTCTGTTATTTTTCTTATGAAATGGTAATCTTTTCTGAAGGTAATACAGTGGACCCCTGGATTTCGTCTCCAAACTCGAACAATTATGTAAGTGTATTTTTATAAGTGCTTTGTAAGTGTACTTTTGGGGGTCTAAGTGCTTTTGTAAGTGTATTTTTGGGGGTCTAAAAGGACTAATCTAATTTACATTATTCCTTATGGGAACAAATTCGTTTGGTAACGGCACTTGAATAGCATTCTGGAACGAATTAATTACAAAAACCGGGGTCCACTGTAAAACAAAAAGTGCGAAATTTGATGGAAAACTGACGAAATTACAATATTGTGAATTTTACCTCATCAGCAATATTTATGCATTGGCGATTTTGCCCACTTTCACTCCTATTTTAGGCCAATTACATTACTCTAGTCAACCAAATTCTTAGCTGTTTTGCTAGTACATATATTTATTTTATCGATTGAACACAAGAAACTGCCCAATCAACTATTTCAAATACCCAATAAAGTGATTAGAAATTGGTAATTTGGCCAATTTCATGCAAAGTTCAAAATATTCTAATTTAAAATAGGGTCCAGAATAAACAATGCAGGCATTCCTGGCACTAAAATAACATTTCCTCTGTTTATTAGTTACATTTCCAGGCATTACACCTGAATTCCATTTTTATTTTTTATTTACATAAAGAATTTTATTCACACCAAAAATAAGATTTACTGTTATGCTATATTGTAATAACTGTATAAATAATATCAGCATATTCATGAACATATCAGACCCACCAGTTGACATGTATTGGAAGCAAGATGTCATTGTTACTCTTGAACATCGCAAAATCGAACATTTCAGCTACTTTGAGCTCAATTTCAAGCTATTTTCAGTACTAAAACCAATCATCATCTCTATTTCTGTAATATATCTTCCATTCTATCAAATGAGACCAAGAAACCGTGAATACAACCAAAAACCATATGAAAATACACGCAAAGTCGGTGTTTTAATCCAAACACACGGTTGCAGTTTTTTCTCATTATGCACTGCGTGCTGCAGGATTTGTTTTATGTGGTGCAATACTTACCACATAGATCCATTTCTCATG
Source organism: Cherax destructor (assembly GCA_009830355.1). Classification (NCBI taxonomy): domain Eukaryota; kingdom Metazoa; phylum Arthropoda; class Malacostraca; order Decapoda; family Parastacidae; genus Cherax; species Cherax destructor. Next base: position 17,348 of record WNWK01023376.1, read on the forward strand.
TCTAGGCCCAAATTTACTACTCACAGCTTATCTGAGGTGAGCTGAACTCATGGCGTAGAACTACGGAAGTGTTAATACGACATGGCATTAGTGAATCCCTGAGGTTTGTCATGCTGTTTGCTCTAGCTGGTGCTCAATTGAACTGGTGCTCCCACAAGGTACTAACTGGTCCCAGATTTTTTTAATACTTTTGTGGGTTTGATGCCTAATTTGATTATAATAATGACAGTGACAAGTATATTTTAGCATAAGACATGTTTGTACACAGGAGTGTAACAATTTGGTGAACATGCCAAAAGCTCCTTTATATGCAGAGCATTTCAGGCAAACTTAAGACTAACTTAAGATTAATAGGGCAATAACAGTGCAGTAATTTTACATATGGTCATTAGGTGAGTTACAATGAATACAAGAAAATTTAATACAGTCTCTCCTCACTCAACGACGGAGATAGGGACCCAAGACACCGTCGGTAAGCGAATTCGTCGCTAAACGAGGAGCATACTATACAGGTCTCCCTCCACATTTGTCCAATCTCTTTTTAAAGCTACCCAAGGTCCTATCGAAGCTAAAACCTTGGGTAGTTTCAAATTTAGGTTGGATAAATACATGAGTGAGAGGGGTTGGATTTGATTGGGACTTGCATGTGAGTAAATAGAATTATCAAAGGTTATTGCGGGGAACGTTATTCTGCAAGTGGGTTGGATTTGTGAAAGACCTGCCTAGTATGGGCCAACAGGCATATTGCAGTGTTCCTCCTTTCTTATGTTCTTATGGAGGAGAGGGGTTGCATGTAAGTGGGACTTGCTCATGAATAAATAGAATTATCAAAGCTTATTGCTTGGGTAGCATTTATTCTGTTAGTGGGTTGGATTTGTGAAGGACCTGCCAAGATAGGCCAAGAGGCCTCTGCAGTATTCCTCCTTTCTTATGTTCATATGTTCTTAAATGTTTATAAAGCAGTGTACTGTATATTGTAATAAATAGAATTGAGGAAATCAGGTCTAATATACATTATTTAGGTACAAATACTGGTCAGAGAGCCCTTCGTAAGTCCGAGGCGTCGGTAAACGAGTACGCCGCTAAGTGAGGAGGCTGTATTCAACTAGTTCACACTATATGGCTTTAGTAACTTTAGTAGATAATAATTACAGTTTTGATATAAGTGGACCCTCGGTTAACGAAAGGCCCCTTAACGAAAGTTTCGAAAACGTAAGCTTTTCGGAATCGGTTAGCAAAAAATTCCTTGGTTACCGAAAGGTATTAGACGTGTCCGCCTGCTCGCGAAGCGAGGACGCCAGTGAAGCGTTGTTTACCATTGAGAGAACATTACCTAGGCGTTTCTTTCAAAGATTCACAATATTTTGGTGTCTTTTTGGTGGTTTAGTGATTGTCACTGTGAAATAAGTCACCATGGGTCCAAAGAAGCTTCCTAGTGGCACCCCAGTGGTAGCAGGCATGCGGGGAGTGTAGCATTCATGCAGAGAGTGTAGCATTCATGCAGAGTGTGTAGCATTCATGCAGGGAGTGTAGCATTCATGCAGGGAGTGTAGCATTCATGCAGGAGTGTAGCTTTCATGCAGGGAGTGTAGCATTCATGCAGGGAGTGTAGCATTCATGCAGGGAGTGTAGCATTCATGCAGGGAGTGTAGCATTCATGCAGGGAGTGTAGCATTCATGCGGGGAGTGTAGCATCATGCAGGGAGTGTAGCAGGCATGCAGGAGTGTAGCAGGCATGCAGGGAGTGTAGCAGGCATGCAGGGAGTGTAGCAGGCATGCAGGGAGTGTAGCAGGCATGCAGGGAGTGAGCAGGCATGCAGGGAGTGTAGCAGGCATGCAGGGAGTGTAGCAGGCATGCAGGGAGTGTAGCAGGCATGCAGGAGTGTAGCAGGCATGCAGGAGTGTAGCAGGCATGCAGGGAGTGAGCAGGCATGCAGGGAGTGAGCAGGCATGCAGGGTGTAGCAGGCATGCAGGGAGTGTAGCAGGCATGCAGGGAGTGTAGCAGGCATGCAGGGAGTGTAGCAGGCATGACACGGGAGTGTAGTAGGCATGCAGGGAGTGTAGCATTCATGCAGGGAGTGTGGCATTCATGCCTAGGCTTATCAGGCAACTTGAAGGCAGGAAAATAGTGCGTTGATCGACGTCATGAACGCAACAGCAAAACGTAGATTGTTTCGACAGTTAAAGGGTTAATCTCATTCCTAAATTTTTTATTCTCAGCAAAATCTGTTAATAAAGCCTCACCTATGCACTCCTCACCACTTTGTAACCTCTCGTTTTCCCTATACTTCACCCTCTGTATATTACTTGTACATTGACGTGCTGCTGGGGTGTGAGCAAAGTAACATTTATGAAGGGATTCAGGGAAACCGGGAGGCGGACTTGAGTCCTGGAGATGGGAAGTACAGTGTCTGCACTCTGAAGGAGGGGGTGTTAATGCTGCAGTTTTATAACTGTAGTGTAAAGCACCCTCTGGCAAGACAGTGATGGAGTGAATGATGATGAAAGTTTTTCTTTTCGGGCCACCCTGCCTTGGTGGAAACGGCCATGTGTTAATAAAAAAATAATTGTAAAAAATCTCTACAGGCTAACTTCTCCTCCTTACCACCCTCTTTACCTCATCTTTCCATCAATCTCTCCTTTTCCAACCACCTGGATACACCCTATAAAAACAAGACATGTTCTTTTCTTCCTACAATCTACAGTGGTACCAGAGTTTTGTGCAGCTCCCAACCTCGAACAATTATGTAATTGTATTATTGTAAGTGCTTTCGTAAGTGTATTTTGGGGGTCTGAAACGGACTAATCTAATTTAAATTATTCCTTATGGGAACAAATTTGTTCAGTAACAGCACTCGAATAGCCTTCTGGAAAAAATTATGCGAAACTCGGGGTACCACTGTACTTGCTCTTCTAAAATATGGTTAGAATGCTTTTTTGCAAAAAGATTACAGCTTACCTCTTTTCTTCAATTTCTTTTGTCTCCTCAACAACTTCTGAATTATTTGAAGCATTTGGAGTCAAACAATTTGCTACAAGGATTGTACGAACACTTGAAGCATTCCGATTATAAAACTTGAATAAGCGGCTGATGATCGGCTCGGTCTCTGAATTATTTTCCTGATTAGTTTATTAAGCCAGTAACACTAGTGCTAACCTGAAAATTATATTCAATTAATATTTTAAAAAATAACATTTTCTATGTTAATGTTAAATGTACAGGCTCATAATATAACTCAAGAATTCTACAGTACACAATACTGGCAAACAGACTGCAAAACTTTTCAGTAAGAATACAAAATTTCTGATATCCCCAGCACAATAAATTCTTTTATTACTGTGTTGCAAATGATCATTCTCCTCAGCTTCATACTTGCTGGACAAAAGGTAACAAAATGATGACTACATTCATTTTGTGTCAATTTTATTCTTGTGAAAAAAATAATTCCCAAACATTGTTTACAAATTGATCAACACATGCATTCAAATGGCAAGTAAAAATCAGTTACATTGGTCCCATGAGTTACAATATTAATCTGTTCCAGATGTACAGTAGGACCCCACTTATACAGCAAGTTAGGTTCCAGGCTACTGCCAGAAAGATGACATCGAAAGAAAGCAGAACATTTTTTCCACATATAAATGCATATAAAAGTCAGATACTCATTACTTACCTTAAAATAACAACCATCCACCTCAGCCCAGTAGGGCCACACCCTCCATATCCACTCTCTTCACAACCATCCACAAACATCATTACCCACAATTTAAGGTAAGAAATACTATTATTTCTATTGCATTTGTAGTCTTAAGCAGTAATATATCATGACAATGAACTACAATTACATATTCGCCTTCAATTTTTGCAAGATCTGTTGGACTAAAAAAAACTTGTTTGGCTTTTTGGGGACTCCCAGGAACATAACCCTATTTTTCCCATAAGTTCTTCTAATTATCTAACACGATTTTACCTAACACAATGTTTTCAGGACTGTAACTACCAGTGCTAAATGAGGGTCTACTGTTTTATTATTATTATCATTATTAATATGGGGTCTTCAAGACTAATAAGACACTCTTAGTGATTTTAATGTGTACCTGCACACCAGCACAGTGTGTAAGTACAGTCCTCCTCCTCTAACGACGGAGATAGGGGCCTAAGACCCCATTGGTAAACGATTTGTCGCTAATCGAGGAATCACCCATTACTGACACTTCAAAAGTGTCACCACCCAAAATTAAAACATTCAGTTTTATGTTTGTTGGGAAGTTCTTTCAATCTGTTTATTATTAACGGTAATACAACATGAAATAGGTCAAGACTTACAGGACCCCTCGAGTTTCGTAGGTTCTTATTTCTAAACATCGTGTTTCGTAAGCTTTTTACGATTTCAGAATCGTAAACGGCTCGTGTTTCGTAACGTATTAGACCTGTCCGCCTGCTCCGCGCCTGCGGGGACGCAGGACGCCGCCAGTGAAGCGTTGTTTACCATTGAGAGAACATTACCTAGCGCGCTCTTTCAAACATTCACACTACATTTGGTTTTTTTTGGTGCTTTAGTGATTGTCACTGTGAAATAAGTCACCATGGGTCCAAAGAAGCTTCCTAGTGGCACCCTGTGGTAAAGAAAGTGAGGAACACCATCGAACTGAAGAAAGAGATTATAGAAAAATATGAGAGTGGCGTACGTCTGAGTGATCTTGCCAGGATGTACAACAAAACCCCTTCTACTATCAGCTCTATCCTGGCAAAGAGAAATAAGATCAAGGAAGCTAATGTTGCAAAAGGGGTTGATATGTTAACGAAAAATAGATCGAAAACAGTGGATGAGGTTGAGAAGTTGTTGTTGGTGTGGATCCATGAAAAACAGAGAGCGGGTGATAGTATTTCTATGGCGATAATTTGTGAAAAGGCAAGGAAGTTGCACGCAGATCTTGTCAAGACAATGCCTGCAACCAGTGGTGAGACAAGTGATTTTAAAGCCAGCAAAGGATGGTTTGACAGGTTTAAGAAATGTAGTGGCATACACAGTGTTGTGAGGCATGGTGAGGCAGCCAGCTCAGACAAACGTGCAGCTGAAAAATTTGTGCATGAATTCCTGGGGTTCGTAGAGGCTGAACAATTCCTCCCCCAACAAGTGTTTAACTGTGATGAAACAGGCCTGTTTTGGAAGAAAATGCCCAACAGGACCTACATTACTCAGGAGGAAAAGGCACAGCCAGGACACAAGCCTATGAAAGACAGGCTAACTCTCATGTTTTGTTCTAATGCTAGTGGGGATTTTAAAGTGAAGCCTTTACTGGTGTATCACTATGAAAATCCCAGACCCTTCAAGAATCACAGTGTTTACAAGAATAATTTGTGTGTGCATTGGAAGGCTAACATCAAGGCATGGGTCACTACGGAGATTTTCAAGGAATGGGTGACTGGAGTGTTTGGCCCTACTGTGAAGAAATACTCTTGGAAAAGAAATTGCCACTCAAGTGCCTCCTGATACTGGACAATGCTCCTGTCACCCTCACAACTTGCAAGAGTGTTTGTCTGACAAGTTTAATTTCATCAATGAAGTTCTTTCCTCCTAACACCACTCCCTCCTCCGGCCCATGGACCAACAGGTCATTTCCAACTTCAAAAATTGTACACAAAAACACTGTTTGAAAAGTGCTCTGAAGTGACCCGGGCACTGAGTTGACCCTAAGAGAGTTCTGGAAAGATCACTTCAACATTGTGCAATGCATACGCCTTATAGGTAAGGCTTGGGAGGGAGTGACTTCCAGGACTTTGAACTCTGCTTGGGGACCATTGTGGCCAGGTTGTGTCCAACAGAGGGATTTTGAAGGATTTGAGGCTGACCCTGACCTTGACCCTGACGACCCGGGCCCGTTGTGGACTCTATTGTGGCATTGGGGAACAACCTGGGGTTGGAGGTGAGTGGTGAGGATGTGGAAGAGTTGGGGGAGGCCCACAGGGTAGAGCTAACAACTGAAGAGCTGCAAGAGCTTCATCTGGAACAGCAACAGACCACAGCTGAGGTTATTGCTTCAAAGGAGGAGGGTGAGAGACAGAAGGAGGTGCCCTCTTCAGTGCTTAAGGAGATGTGTACAAAGTGGAATGAGTTGCAGACATTTGTTTAAAGACACCACCTGAGCAAGCTGAAATGAGCCTTCTGTGCAGCCACTTCAGTGACAGAGCCATGTCGCACTTCAGGAAAGTGTTGAAGGGTCGCCAGAAACAGAGGACTCTGGACAGTTACTTCACCAGGCAGGGGTCTGGTGACCCCAAGCTGGTCCTAGTGGCATTAACCCTTTGAGGGCCCGGTCCCGTACTAGTACGTCATTGCAGCCAGGGTGGTCACGTACTTTCGCCTAATTCTAGTGCCTTCAAATCTGGTGGAAGAAAGCTGGAAGGCCTACTTTGAAAGAATGGGTCTGCGTGGTCAGGGGCGCAGTATACAAAAATCCTGAAGCACGCAGTGCATAATGAAAAAAAAACTCCGTTCGTTTTTTTGGTTTAAAACAGCGACTTTCGGGTGCATTTTCGTATGGTATTTGTGGTTGTACAGTGGACCCCGAGTTTCGTAAACCCGAAATCGTACATTTATGTAAGTATAATATTTAAGTGCTTGTGGAAAAGTATTTTTGGGGGTCTGAAATAGACTAACCTACGTGACTTTTTTCCTTAAGGGAGTAAATTCTTGTAATGGCATTTGAGCAGAATTCAGGAGTGAAGTTTTAAAACTCGGGGGTCCACTGTATTTGGTTTTCTTGGTCTCATTCGATGAATGGAAGATTTTTTACAGAAATTGTGATGATTTTGATTGGTTTTACTTTGAAAGTACCTTGAAACTGAGCGCAAAGTAGCGAAAATGTTTGATTTTTGATGTTAAGAGTAAAAAATCACCCATCGCCCAATACCATCAAGTGGCATGTCTAATATTCTTGCACAAGTGCATGATATTATTTATACCGTTTCTACAATGATGCAGTTGTATACATTACAGTAAATCTTCTATTTTTTTGTGAGAATAAAAATTTAAAAGGAAAACCAAAATAATGTAAGAGGGGCCTGGAGGTAACTAATGAACAGAGAAGATGTTACTTTAGTGCCAGGATTGTCTGCCTTGTTTATTCTGGACCCTATTTTGAAATTGGCATCGTTTTGAAATTTGTGAAATTGGCCAAATTGCCATTTTCTGACCACTATTTTGTAGTTGCAATTGGTAAATAGGCGGGTTTCTTGTACTCAGTCGATAGAAGAAATGGAGTTCTAGCGAAATAGCTATAATTTTAGTAGACTGAGACATTGGAATTTGCTGAAAATGGGGCTCAAAGTGGGCGAAATAGCGATGCGTAAATGTCATGTCCGCTAATGCAGCATAACTCCGTTAGTTTTCCATCAAATTTCATAATTTTGGTGGCGTTATGATCGGAAAAGATTCTCTATCATTTCATAAGAAAAAATAATTTTATTTTTTCAAAAATTTTCGACCCTGAGAACAATTTTGAAAGAGGGGCCTCTCGACCTCAAAGGGTTAAAAGACCAAAAGGAAGTAACCACAGAGAGGGGTTTGTTACCTGAAGTCCTTTTGGAGGGGGATACCCCTTTCAACCACTAACTCCCCGCCCCTATCAGCAACTCTACCTTCCAGATGCCTGCAATTTCAATAAAGGTAAATAAATGTATTATATATATATATTGTTTTTAATTTAGTATGTGAATATTTTTGTGGAACGGATTAATTGTATTTACATTATTTCTTATGGGAAATAATGGTTCGAATTCGTAAACTTCGTGTTAAGTACTAGCTCCTGGAACGGATTAATTACGATCTGGGGTCCACTGTACTTCCAAGTTATTCCAGGAAACGCTTTCATGCTGATTACTTTTAAAAAAAAAATCGAAAATCACACTTTTTCAGTCTTTGCATAGGGTGAGTGATCTTCTATAGTTACCCTTCAGGCGGTACCGTTTTTTATAATGGTGGGGGTCACTTTTTTTTATCCCTTTCCCCCCTCCATCCTTCAATACCTCTCTATATAATTTCAGTTTTTATTAATTTGGGTCTTTATCATGCTTCTACATTATTTATGTTATACAGTGGACCCTGAGTTTCGAAAACTCACTCCTGAAGTCTGCTCAAGTGCCATTACCGAACAATTTACCCCTTAAGGAAAAATGTCACGTAGGTTAGTCTATTCAGACCCCCAAAAATACTTTTTCCCAAGATTACAATATTATACTTACATAAATTGTACGATTTCCGGGTATTTAAACTCGGGGTCCATGTATTAATATTATTCTGGAATAAATATGATAAGTAGATAACCTGTATTGATAGTAATAGTATAATTATACAATATTTTATAGCCAGAAGTCCGTTCATGGTGAAGCAGGAGTTACTGAGACTGCTGGCACTTTCTCCCTCTCTCTCGTAAGCCCCAGCCCAGCTCATCCTCCAATACCTCTCCATATATGTTTTTATTATTATTATTATTATCACCATCAATATACCTTGTTCACTGAGTATAATAATTTCTTTCTTTAAACTGCCACAAGAAAGACAGAATGTAAACACAGCGAACACACCAGCTGATCCCGATCAGCTGGTTTGTTCTGTTCCATTTTTTTTCTTTTTTTCTTCTTCCAAGTGTTGCTGCATGTCTTTGTCCCATAGTACAAGATAGTTATGTGCAGCAGCATTTGGAAAGGAAAAAAGGAAGGTAAAAGAAGTTCACAGTAAAGGGGTCAGCTGGTGTGTTGTCTGTGTGTTTATATTATATATGTGTCTCGTAGCAGCTTAATTAAGAAATGTTAAACTATGAACAATATGTTGTGATGAAAAATAAAAAAAGATAAAGGTTTATTTATTGTAATAATAAAAATTCCTGGAGTGCTTTAACCCCCTTTTACTGTTTTGGTCGAATTTGCTTTACGAGCCACTGTTTCGACGTATCTTCGCCTAAATTTAGGGCCCCCTCAAATAAAGGGGAGAAAGCTGGTGGCCCCCACATGTGAGAGAATGGGTCTGTGTGGTCAGTGCGCAGTAAAAAAAAAATCGGGCAGCCAGTGGTGCATTGTGGGAAAGCCTTTCAGTAGTCCATGTTCAGCATCCCTAGGGGTAAAAATACCAGACCCCCGGGGAATCTGGGACTCTTCTCTTCCCCGGGATAGCTCAAATACAGAGGGAAGTGTCTCTGAAGATGAATTTCATGGTTTTGAGGAGTTTGTGCCAAAAGCAATGCCCGGGATACCAAAAGGGAACGAAGGAAGAAAGAAAAAAAGAAAGGGAAAGGGAAGGAAGAGATGAGGGGAAAGGGAAAGGGAAAGGGAAAAGGAAGAAATGAAAGGAAGGAAGGAAGAGATGAGAGGAAGGAAGGAAAAAAAAAGGAAAAAAGGAAAAGGAAGGAAGGAAAGAAGAAAGGAAGGAGAGAAAGAGAGGAAGGAAGCAAAAAAACAAGAAAGGAAGAAAAAAGGAATAAATAAAGGGGGAAAAAAGGAAGGCAGGAAGGAAGAGTGAGAGGAAGGAAGGAAGAGATGAGAGGAAGGAAGGAATGAAAAAAGGGAAGAAAGGAAGGAATGAAGGAAGAAAGGAAGCTAGGAAGGAGGTTATGGGGAAAAGGCATGGGTCCCTTTGTGTTGACGGGTTGACAGCAGTGAGGGGGGTGAGTAATGGTATAATATTTATTTTGACAGCTGCCTTTCCCTTCAGCAAATTTAGATGTCCCACACACACAGCTTCCCAATGAAGTTGATGGAAATCCAGTCAAATTTTTATATCATGAACAATAGAAAGGTTGGTAGGAAGTAGGAAGAAAGTAAGGAAAAGGGGGAAGTGGTAAGGGAGGCAAGTAGGAAGCAAGGGGGTGGAGTTAAATAAGTAGGTAATAAAGAAAAGGGGAAAAGTGGGGAAGCGGGGAAAATGGTCGTAAAGGAGTTAAAAAGGAAGGACTGTGGAAAAAGGCATGGGACCCCGGGTTTGAAAGGCAGTGGGGTGGGGGGGGTGGTATAATATGTCTTTTTTCAGGCCGCCCCCCTACATTTTAAAAGCCCCCACACCACAACAACCAGTTAGAAGCTAATGTCAGTTCTAAAAGTTCCAGGACTATATGGGGAAAATAAAACCAGAAGGTGGAAGGAAGGAGATAAAAGAAAAGGGAAGGCGGATGGAAGGAAGAAAGGTAGGTGGAATGTAGGAAGGCATGTAGGAAGGAAGGTTGGAAGGCATGTGGAAGGAAGGTTGGGGAAGGCATGTGGAAGGAAGGTAGGTAGGAAGGAAGGTGGAAGGGGCGGAAGGAAAAGGAGGAAGAAAACGGGGGGGTAGGAAGGAAGGTAGGAAGGAAGGTGGGAAAGGGAAAGGGGGAAGGAAGGTAGGGGAAGGAAGGGAAGGAAGGAAGGAAGGAAGGAAGGAAGGAAGGAAGGAAGGGGAAGGAGGAAGGAAGGTAGGAAGGAAGGCATGCAGGAAGGAACAATGACCCCAGAAACAACCAGCCCAGAAGCTAATAGCAATTTTTGAATTCCGGATTAAAGCATATAAAAACCAAAGGAAAAAGAGTGGGAAGGGGAAGGGAAGGAAGGGGTGGGAATTGGGACACAACAACCAATTCCAAAGCTTATAGCAGTTCTAGGCACGTGTCCAGTGACTGTGTTTTAAAAAAACCTCTTTCCGACTTTATGTTGTGTTTTGGGATTCGGATTAAGTTCGGCACTTTTATCAACACGCGAAAAACCCTTTTATTAGCGATTGAGGGGGGAAAATTTTGACCTGCGGGGGGTAGGTTAAACCATTGAGTCAGTGGGGGGCCTACTGAGGGGGGCTATGATCCACAACAAGTGTTTAATGCTGGAGACAAGTGTTTTCTGGAAGAAAATGCCAACATGAACTTATATCAGTCAGCAAGAAAAAAAGTGCAAGGTTTCAAGACACCCAAAGGATGCCCACCTTGCTCCTTTTGGGTAATGCATCAGGTGATTTCATGTGAAAGCCCAGGGTTTTTACCGCTGTAAGAATCCTCATGCTTTGGGGAAAAAGGGAATTTTTTTTTCCCCTTTGCACAAACTAAGTTTATTCAGGTATACAAAATAGTTACATTGATTATCATACAAAAATATGTGTGGGAAAGAACCAAAGGATCCCAAAGTGTTATCCTAGAGAACCTAGGATAACCCAAAGTGTTAGCCTAGAGAACCTAGGATTAAAAACCCCTCGCGGCCCCTTTGCAAATTGTTGTGGAAAAGCGGGGGAGACCACCCGCCTTCCCATGCTACCCCTCCCCCAACACCCCACCATCCCAAAAAAGTATTCCTGTAAAACCCTGGTTTGTCAAGAATAAGAGGGGTGAATTGTGTTTTGATCTTTAAATTACTATATCTTGTATCTCCCAAAGCAATCATGTCACCCAGTAGGATACCAGTGTTGTAAAGTGGAAAAAATGTTTAAGCATTTATTAAGTCTTAGAATTAACGAAGAAAAAAATATTAGACAAGACATAACCTGTAACTGTAATGAAGTGTTACTTTTTACACATAAAAAATGTAAAAATAAGTTTTTTGTGACTAACTTACTGACCCCGACTGGGCTGACACTGAATGACTTGAAATGACTGAATGACTTGACTGACTGCTGACGGGAAGCTTGACTGGGCTGGGCGACTTACTGAATGACGGCCCAAGACGGCGGCTGACTTACTGAATGACTTGACTGACTGACTTACTGAATACTTGACGGCGGCTTACTGGGCAAAGGCCCACTTACTGGGACTTGATTTTACTTACTTACTGAATGACTTGACTGACTTTAAATGAATGACTTGGGCTGACTGACTTGACTGAATGACTTGACTGAATGACTTCTAATGACTTGACTGACTGACTTACTGAATGTCTTATTTTACTTACTGGGAAAGACTTTATTAAAGTTAGAGACACTCAGTACAACTATCGACTTCAGTTCCAGAATCTCTACTATCCCCCCTCAGCCCCCCGTAGGGCCCAAACATAACTCTCCACTCTCTTCACAATCATCCACAAACATCAGCACCCACAATTTAAAAGGGAAAATATTATTTCTGTTACATTTGTAGTTCCCTTTAAACAGTAAAAACAACATAATACATCACGATAATGAACTACAATTACATATTCTCTTTTATATTTGTAAGATCGTTGGTCAAAAACTTGTTTGGCTTTTTTGGGGGCTCTCGGGGCCGTAACCCTATTTTTCCCCTAAGTTATTTTAATTATCTAACACGATTTTTTTCCCCCAACCCCGATGTTTTCAAAGGGCCGTAATTAAGTGTAAATGAGGGTCTACTGTATATAGAAACCAGGGAAAAAAGAAAGGGAAAGGGGAGATGAAAAGGGGGAAAAAGGGAAAGGAAGGGGGGTAGGTGGGGGAGGTGGTAGGTAGGTAGGTAGGTAAAGGGAGGTAGGTAGGTAGGTAGGTAGGTAGGTAGGTGGTGGAAGGGGAAAGGGAAGGAAGTAGGAAGGAAAGCAGGAATGACGGCCCCGACAACCATCAACCTAGGATAACTTACCTAACACAACCGCCTGCGCTTTCTATGAAGAAAACTCCAGAAAATTTTTTTTGTCTGTGCATATACAAAAAAATGCCCACAAAAAAAAGAGACACTGTTTTTTGTGTGAGGAATGAAAAACCCCTTCATAGAACCATGTTTTTTAAAAAACCAAAAGCTGGAACGTTTATGGGGCCCGTGGGCGTACATTTGTTTTATATATTAGAACAATAATAAAAAAAAAATTTTTTATTGTTGGTTTGTGTAAACAATTTTTTAAACAATATAAAGATACTAATGTTTATGCTATTATTGTGTTGCATACAACGAATGTATATATATACATTTGCAAAAGGCCACATAAGTTACGTAAAAAAAAAAATAGTGAAAAAAAAAAAAAAATCTACAAATGGAAATAAACAAATGTTTCTGAGGAGGGAAAATCGCCGCTGTTGCCAACCCGCTCATTTTTTGCCAAAAATTTTTCACCCCCCATATCTTGGGAAAAAAATATTAAAAAATCTGTTTTTAGGATAAAAACAATCAGAAAAATAATCTTTTTAAATTTTGATAAGAAAAAACATTTTTTTTTAATATTTTTTCGACAACAGAATGGCACTCCGGGGTTGAGGGGGAACAGTCAAAGGGTTAAAATTTAGCCCAAATTTTTACAAGTGCTTGCACTTCTTCTTATTTCATGGGAGCAATCAAAATTAAAAAAATTTTTACAAATATGTAGCCCTTTGGGGACTTTAACCTTTTTACTGTCGGAGACCCCCTGAAACTGTCATTCTGTCGGGGGAAAATTCCCAAAAAAAAAAAAAAAAATTTTTTTACCAAAATGTTTGGGGTTATTTTGCTGGGTTGTTTTTAAAACCCAAAAAAAAATTTTTGTGATCAGTACTTACCGAGGGTATGGAGGCATAAAGTTGGGAAAAAGAGCTGGTTTTTTAAAAAACGGCAATTCCCTGACTCGGGAAACTTCTTTTTACTTTTCCCTTCTAAATTTTTTGGTTTTTTTACTATTTTCTTTTTTTTTGAATTTTGGCCTTAGAAAAGTAAAGGGGCAAGTAAAATATATACACTGTTTCAAAAATTAAGCACAAACATTTGTATGTTTATAATTTGTTTTTAAAAAATTTTTCACAAACAAACAACAACAAAAAAAGTTCATTACTATTTTTTCATAATATATATATCAAATATACAGTCACTGGACACTTTCCAAAATCCTGCAGCGGGTTTTTAAAATGGGGTACAAAAGTGGTACTTTTCCCCCCACATAAAACGAAATTTTTGTTTGTGGGCGTTTTGTGG
>WNWK01023377.1:0-17500 GCA_009830355.1 Cherax destructor
ATTACCTTGAGAGGTCGATTTCTTTCCCTTGTGTACCACCCAATTCTCCGAAAATTTGTCACTTGGGACATGTCTCTCCCTATTGCTAGCATGATACCTTCGATCCTTTCTTTCTCCTCCTGTTTTCTTCTGTCGTGGGTGTCCCCTTCGACTTCCTTCAGGCCATAGATAAAGATCGACCTCTCCCTTTCCTCCTCCCACTGTGTCTCCCATTGCCTCATCAGAGGTGCATTGGCCTCTCCCGGTGCTGTCATGGTTGCATCCCCCGTGTTCCTTTGTGTGTCCGGCCTGCTCAAAAGTCCCTGTCCGTTGCAGTGTGTTGATGGAGTCTCCTCGTTTAGTGTGTCTGCTGCTTTGTCTGCCCTCTCGTGTTTTGTTACTGTACTCTCATTCTTTGTTACTGTGGTGCTCCTCTTGTCCCTGTCTGCTTCTTCTATGTCCCTCTCGTGTGTTGTTAGTGTCCTGCTCGTCTTGCTTTGGGCCCCACTTGTGTCTGCCAGTGTCTGTGCATGCAAGAGTTCTCCTTTTTTCTCCTCATTCCCTTTGGCTGAGTCTGGTGCACAAGCTCCGAGCGCTGTTTCTGGCCAGGTACTTTTGTCTCTATTCTGTGTCGTGTGTGTGTGTGTGTGTGTGTACTCACCTAATTGTGGTTGCAGGGGTCGAGTCTCAGCTCCTGGAATGTGTGTGTGTATATGTGTGTGTGTGTGTGTGTGTGTGTGTGTGTATGTGTGTGGTGTGTGTGTGTGTGTGTGTATGTGTGTGTGTGTATGTGTGTGTGTGTGTGTGTATGTGTGTGTGTGTGTATGTGTGTGTGTATGTGTGTGTGTGTGTATGTGTGTGTGTGCGTGTGTGTATGTGTGTGCGTGCGTGTGTGTGTGTGTGTGTATGTGTGTGTATGTATGTATATCTGTGTATGAATGAGTGCACTCATCTATATGTACTTGCAGGAGACAAGTGTCGAGTCTCAGCTCAGCTCCTGGTCTTGCCTTTTCACTGGCCGCTACTGGGTTCATTCTCTCCTAGTTTAGAGAGCCTTATTGTACCTTTTCTTAAAGCTGTGTATGAATCCTGCCTCTATCTCTACATTGTGCAGGTCATTCCACTTCCTGATCACCCTACCTGGAGTCTACCTCAGGGTGTTCCTGGAATCAACACCCTTACGGCCTTCTCCATGACCAAACCTCCTGGTAATTCAGGGCCTGCCAACTGCACGCAATCCAGAGTACAAACCACAGCCCAGTTCCCTTTTGCAGACAGCCACGGCTCTATTGGTAATCCTTCTTATGTATGCTGGAAGACTGATGAACAGTCTTGGGCCCTTGACACTTACTGTGTTTTCCCTCTGTATACTCATGGCGCCTCTGCTTTTCATTGTTGGAATGCTCAACCGCCCTCCGAGTCTTTTGCTCTCTTAGGGAGTGATTTATCAATGCAGATTTTCGACTAGTCCCTCTAGGATTTTTCAGAAGTAAATTATAATGTATTTTTTAATCTTTCTCTCCTGTGTTCCAGGGAGTACAGGTCAAGGGGCTTCAAACGGTCTCAGTAATTCAGGTGCTTGACTAAACTAAAACGTGCAGTGAAGGTTCTCTGTACACTCTCCAGACCTGCAGTTTCCGGTGCCTTGAAAGAGACTGTTAGTGTCCAGCTGAAGAAATACGTTTTAACATCCTTGTTGCTTATCGGTGTTTTCAACTTCCTGCTGTGTCTTCTTAGTATCTTGTACGTTGTTATCATATCACCCCTAGTCCTTTCTTTCCTCTAGTGTCATCAGGTTGAGTTTCTTTAACCTCTCCTCGTAGGACATACCCCTTAGCTCTGAGACTAGTCTTGTTGCAAACCTCTGCACTTTCTCCAGTTTCTTGACATGCATGACCAGGTGTGGGTTCCATACTGGTGCTGCGTACTCCAACATGGGCCTGACGTACACGGTGTACAGCACCGTGAACGACTCCTTAGGTTCTTGAAATCTAATCTTGGATTTGCCAGACGCAGGCTTCCTGTAGCAGTTATACGGATGATGTGCACCTCAGGTGATATGCTCGGTACAATACTCACCCCAAGATCGTCACTAGGTGGTGTACTCACCAATATGTATTCATCTATATGTGGTTGCAGGGGTCGATCTACAACTCCTGGTTCTGCCTCTTCTCTGTTGTGAGTGTTTGTGTACTCACCTAGTTGTGGTTGCAGGGGTCAAGTCATAGCTCCTGGCCCCGCCTCTTCACTGGCCGCTACTCGGTCATTCTACCAGCTCCATGAGCTTCATCATACCTCTCCTTAAAGCTATGTATGGATCCTGCCTCCACTACATCACTTCCCAGACTATTCCACTTCCTGACAACTCTGTGACTGAAGAAATACTTCCTAACATCCCTGTGATTCATCTGAGTCTTCAACTTCCAACTGTGACCCCTTGTTGCTGTGTCCCACCTCTGGAACATTATGTATCTGTCCACCTTGTCGATTCCTCTCAGTATTTTATATGTCGTTATCATATCCCCTCTATCTCTCCTGTCTTCCAGTGTCGTCAGTGTGTTAGTTACCATTTTGTTCTAGGCACATGTCGATTAGACACTAGGCCTGTTGTATGTGTGTGTGTGTGTGTGTGTGTGTGTGTGTGAGGGGAGGTGGGAGGGAGCAGATGAATGACATTAACGAGAGGGAGAGTGTCGTGCTCCTTCTTGAAGTGGCTAATAACTCTCCCTCACGTCACTTCCTCCCTCCCTCTCTCCCTATGTTACCTACCTCCATCAAATTCCTGCCTTCATTCCCTTCCTTCCCTCCCTAAGTTACCCACTTCCATCAGATCCCTCCTTTCCTCTCTGTTCCCTCCCTTCCTCTCTGTTCCATCTCCTATTCTCTCCCTCACTTCCCTCCCTCCTTCCCTCCTTCCATCCCTAGCACTGCCCACACTATCTCCCGCCATACACATAATTACCAAGTTTTAATAAAAGAGTTGTAATAAACTAGTTACCTAACAGTAATTAGGTGAAGAGGTAACAACTAGTTAACCATAGTTAGCTAGTTGTTAACATCTGTAATTACCCAATTGTTAATTAGGATCATTAGAACTGTCTCACTCTGTCTGCAGCTATGAATAGTTTGTGGCACCATGAATGAGTGGTCTACTAAAGGGAATGGTCCGTGACAGTGTGAATGGTTAGTGACACTGTGAATGGTCCGTGACACTGTGAATGGTCAGTGACGCTGTGAATGGTCCGTGACCTTAGCTTAGTAGTTAGAATTTAGAATCAAAGACCATTTATTTCAAACCAAAGAATGAGCTGCAGAGCTCAGTCAATAGATGGCGGTGTTTGAGTGTTGTACATCTCAGCCAATAGATGGCGTTGTTTGAGTGTTGTACATCTCAGTCAGTAGATGGCATTGCTTAACTGTTTTATATCTCGGTCAGGACATGGCGTTGGTTGATAGTTGCAGATTTTAGCCAATAGATAGCGTTTTTCAAAAGTTGAACATATCGATCAATAGATAGGGTTGGTATATAGCTGTACATATGCAGGCAGTGTGATGGGAAGCTGGTACTGCTCCCGCTGTGGACTGAGTACTGGCAGTGAGAGGGGACTGAGTACTGGCTGTGGGAGGGGGCTGAGTGGTGACAGTGGGAGGGGACTGAGTGCTGGCAGTGGGAGGGGACTGAGTGCTGGCAGTGTGAGGGGACTGAGTGCTGGCAGTGGGAGGGGGCTGAGTGCTGGCAGTGTGCGGGGACTGAGTGCTGGCAGTGGGAGGGGGCTGAGTGCTGGCAGTGGGAGGGGGCTGAGTGCTGGCAGTGGGAGGGGACTGAGTGCTGGCAGTGGGAGGGGGCTGAGTGCTGGCAGTGGGAGAGGGTTGAGTGCTGGCAGAGGAAGGGGACTGAGTGCTGGCAGTGGGAGGGCTGAGTGCTGGAAGTGGGAGGGGCTGAGTGCTGGCAGTGGGAGGGTGAGTGCTGGCAGAGGAAGGGGACTGAGTGCTGGCAGTGGGAGGGGCTGAGTGCTGGCAGTGG
The DNA here is from genome assembly GCA_009830355.1 of Cherax destructor. Taxonomy (NCBI): domain Eukaryota; kingdom Metazoa; phylum Arthropoda; class Malacostraca; order Decapoda; family Parastacidae; genus Cherax; species Cherax destructor. The sequence goes on from WNWK01023377.1 coordinate 4,004, forward strand.
GAGAGGGCTGAGTGCTGGCAGGGAGGGGCTGAGTGCTGGCAGAGGGAGGGGCTGAGTGCTGGCAGTGAGATGGGGCTGAGTGCAGGCAGGGGAGGAGCTGAGTGCTGGCAGTGGGAGGGGCTGAGTGCTGGCAGTGGAGGGGCTTAATGCTGGCAGGAGAGGGGCTGAGTGCTGGCAGTTTGAGGGCTGAGTGCTGGCAGTGGGAGGAAGCTGAGTGCTGGCAGACGGAGGGGGCTGAGTGCTGGCAGTGGGAGGGCTTGAGTGCTGGCAATGGGAGGAGCTGAGTGCTGGCAGAGGAGGGGCTGAGTACTGGCAGTGGGAGGGGCTGAATGCTGGCAATGGGAGGGGCTGAGTGCTGGCAGTGGGAGGGGCTGAGTGCTTGTAGTGGGAGGGGCTGAGTGCTGGCAAGGAGGGGCTGAGTGCTGGCAGTGTGAGGGGCTGAGTGCTGGCAGTGGGAGGGGGCTGAGTGCTGGAAGTGGAGGGGCTGAGTGCTGGCAGGGGAGGGGCTGAGTGCTGGAAGTGGGAGGGCTGAGTCTGGCAGGGGAGGGGCTGAGTGCTGGCAGTGGGAGGGGCTGAGTGCTGGCAGTGGGAGGGGCTGAGTGCTGGCAGGGGAGGGCTGAGTGCTGGCAGAGGGAGGGGCTGAGTGCTGGCAGGGGAGGGGCTGAGTGCTGGCAGTGGGAGGGGCTGAGTGCTGGCAGTGGAGGGGCTGAGTGCTTGCAGTGGAGGGGCTGAGTGCTGGCAGTGGGAGGGGCTGAGTGCTTGCAGTGGGAGGGCTGAGTGCTGGCAGTGGGAGGGGGCTGAGTGCTGGCAGTGGGAGGGGGCTGAGTGCTGGCAGTGAGAGGGGGCTGAGTGCTGGCAGTGGGAGGGGGCTGAGTGCTGGCAGTGGGAGGGGGCTGAGTGCTGGCAGTGGGAGGGGGCTGAGTGCTCGCTGTTCTATTGTTCAAGATGATGTGTATTTTTGTTTTCCTTTATGTTGAGAGTCATTGTTGTGTTGTGGCCAGCCTGGCCAGCAGCAGTGTTGTGGCCAACCTGGCCAGCAGCAGTGTTGTGGCTAACCTTGCCAGCAGCAGTGTTGTGGCTAACCTGGCCAGCAGCAGTGTTGTGGCTAACCTGGCCAGCAGCATTGTTGTGGCCAGGCTGGCCAGCAGCAGTGTTGTGGCTAACCTGGCCAGCAGCAGTGTTGTGGCTAACCTGGCCAGCAGCAGTGTTGTGGCTAACCTGGCCAGCAGCAGTGTCGTGGCCAGCCTGGCCAGCAGCAGTGTTGTGGCTAACCTGGCCAGCAGCAGTGTTGTGGCTAACCTGGCCAGCAGCAGTGTTGTGGCTAACCTGGCCAGCAGCAGTGTTGTGGCTAACCTGGTCAGCAGCAGTGTTGTGGCTAACCTGGCCAGCAGCAGTGTTGTGGCCAGCCTGGCCAGCAGCAGTGTTGTATCTAACCTGGCCAGCAGCAGTGTTGTGGCCAGCCTGGCCAGCAGCAGTGTTGTGGCCAGCCTGGCCAGCAGCAGTGTTGTGGCTAACCTGGCCAGCAGCAGTGTTGTGGCTAACCTGGCCAGCAGCAGTGTTGTGGCTAACCTGGCCAGCAGCAGTGTTGTGGCTAACCGCCAGCAGCAGTTGGCCGCCTGGCAGCAGCAGTGTTGTGGCTAACCTGGCCAGCAGCAGTATTGTGGCCAGCCTGGCCAGCAGCAGTGTTGTGGCTAACCTGGCCAGCAGCAGTGTTGTGGCCAACCTGGCCAGCAGCAGTGTTGTGGCCAGCCAGGACAGTAGCAGTAGCAACAGCAGCAACAACAGCAGCAGTAACAGCAGCAGCAACAACAGCAGCAGTAACAGTAGCAGCAGCAGCAGCAGGAGCAGAAGTAGCAAAAGCAGCAGCATGAGCAGGAACAGCAGCAGCAGAAGCAACAACAGTGGCAGGAGCAGCAAGACCAGTAGCAACTGCTGGAGCAGTGGCAAGGTTAGGAGGAGAAAGAGGGTAGGAACAGCAGGAGAAGCAGGGTAGGAACAGCAGGAGAAGCAGGGTAGGAACAGCAGGAGAAGCAGGGTAGGAGCAGCAGGAGAAGCAGGGTAGGAGCAGCAGGAGAAGCAGGGTAGGAGCAGCAGGAGAAGCAGGGTAGGAGCAGCAGGAGAAGCAGGGTAGGACAGCAGGAGAAGCAGGGTAGGAGCAGCAGGAGAAGCAGGGTAGGAGCAGCAGGAGAAGCAGGGTAGGAGCAGCAGGAGAAGCAGGGTAGGAGCAGCAGGAGAAGCAGGGTAGGAGCAGCAGGAGAAGCAGGGTAGGACAGCAGGAGAAGCAGGGTAGGAGCAGCAGGAGAAGCAGGGTAGGAGCAGCAGGAGAAGCAGGGTAGGAGCAGCAGGAGAAGCAGGGTAGGAGCAGCAGGAGAAGCAGGGTAGGAGCAGCAGGAGAAGCAGGGTAGGAGCAGCAGGAGAAGCAGGGAAAGAGTGATGGGAGATATTTTTGCTTACCTGCCGAGATATTTTTGATTGGGTTACTTTCACCTTCCTCGGATCAAACCTGATTAGCACCCATTCCTCCAGGCGCTTTGGGACCCCTACAGGTTTAGCGCTTTCCCGTGAATTTATGAATACTTATAAATACGATGGAACAATATCGTGGAGGGAAGACATCTGTATCGTTTCTGGAACAATGCCGTCGCTGGAACAATGAAGTGGCTGGAACAATGCCGTCTCTGGAACAATGAAGTGGCTGGAACAACGATGTGGCTGGAACAATACCGTGGCTGGAACAATACTGTGGCTGGAACAATACTGTGGCTGGAACAATACCGTGGCTGGAACAATACTGTGGCTGGAACAATACTGTGGCTGGAACAATACCGTGGCTGGAACAATACTGTGGCTGGAACAATACTGTGGCTGGAACAATACTGTGGCTGGAACAATACCGTGGCTGGAACAATACTGTGGCTGGAACAATACCGTGGCTGGAACAATACTGTGGCTGGAACAATACCGTGGGTGGAACAATACTGTGGTTGGAACAATACCGTGGCTGGAACAATACTGTGGCTGGAACAATACCGTGGCTGGAACAATACTGTGGCTGGAACAATACCGTGGCTGGAACAATACTGTGGCTGGAACAATACCGTGGCTGGAACAATACTGTGGCTGGAACAATACCGTGGCTGGAACAATACTGTGGCTGGAACAATACTGTGGCTGGAACAATACCGTCGCTGGAACAAACACAAGAAGTGTTAGAGGCCCAAGACTCTTCAACTGCCTCCCAGCATACATAAAGGGTATTACCAATAGACCCCTGGCTGTCTCTAAGAGGGAGTTAGACAGGCACCTAAAGTCAGTACCTGACACTGAGAGAATTTCCTGAATATTCTAGAACTTTCTGCGACATCGGGTGTTACCTGTTGACAAAATGAGGGATTTATACCTTCTGTTTCATTGTTAGAAGTTTGTTCACATTAGCTACATTCTGTATGTAATGATTCACTATTGTAATGTAACTTCTTACGTCACATGACCTGTTCCCAGCGGTTAGAAGCTTAGGACTGGCTATTAACTGTCTCCTAGTTATTTTACCTAATGCTTTCTGCAAACTGTGAGGCCTACTCCACCCGAGGTGGTTTGGGGAGGTAGGGGACCGGTTGGCATTCCGCTGGGTCTCTCCCTCCCTCAGACACTGGCTGGTGCCACCTCACTGGTGCCACCGCGCTACCATACTCTGAAAAAACTTACCCTATTTCTCCCATTGTTGCCCTTGCAACATTATTATGCATTGAGAAGTGTGAAAGTATTTGAGCTAAAGATTTCCACCCCGTTGCTTGTCTTGCATATATATAATATATATATATATATATATATATATATATATATATATATATATATATATATATATATATATATATATATATATAATTGTAACCATGAACAAGTGGTATTTAATCAATAACAACACTGTCACTAGCCGAGGATTCGAACCCATGTTGTTTTAGCCCGCCTTATGGTGAGCGAAAATTCCTTGACGCTCTAACCCACGGGCTACCTGGAGGGTATTCCGGGGATCGACGTCCCCGCGGCCCGGTCTATGACCAGGCCTACCTGTGGATCAGGGCCTGATCAACGAGGCTGTTACTGCTGGCTGCAAGTAGTCCAACGTACGAAGCACAGCCCGGCTGATCTGGCACTGACTTTAAGTATCTGTCCAGCTCCCTCTTGAAGACAACCAGAGGTCTACTGGTAATGCCCCTTATGACTGGTGGGAGGCTGTTGAACAGTCTTGGGCCCCGGACACTTATTGTGTTTTCTCTTAGTGTACCAGTGGCGCCCTTACTTTTCACTGGGGGTACGTTGCACCGTCTGCCAAGTCTTTTGCTTTCGTATGGAGTGATATCTGTGTGCATATTAGGGACCAGTCCCTCCAGAATCTTCCAGGTGTAGATTATGATATATCTCTCTCGTCTGCGCTCCAGTGAATATAAGTCTAGTGCTTCCAGGCGTTCCCAGTAGTTAAGGTGTTTGATGGAACTTATACGTGCAGTAAAGGTTCTCTGTACATTCTCTAGATCTGCAATTTCACCTGCCTTGAATGGGGATGTTAATGTACAGCAGTATTCTAGCCTAGAGAGAACAAGTGATTTAAAAAGGATCATCATTGGCTTAGCATTTCTAGTCTTGAATGTTCTCATTATCCATCCTATCAGCTTCCTCGCAGATGTGATAGTGGCACTGTTGTGGTCCTTGAAGGTGAGGTCTTCGGACATTACCACACCCAGGTCCTTCACATTACTTTTCCGCTCTATTGTGTGATTAGAGTTTGTAATATACTCAGTCCTAGCTATTATTTCCTCCAGTTTTCCATAACAGAGTAGTTGGAATTTGTCTTCATTGAACATCATATTTTTCTCTGTTGGCCATTGGAAAACTTGGTTTATATCTTCTAGGAGATTTGCCGTGTCCTCAATGGATGACACTCTCATACAGATCCTAGTATCATCTGCAAAGGATGACACGGTGCTATGGTTTACATCTCTGTCTATGTCTGATATGAGAATGAGGAACAGGATAGGTGAGGGTACTGTGCCTTGTAGGACAGAGCTCTTCACTACGGCAGCATCCGATTTAACTCTGTTTACCACTACTCTTTATGTTCGATTGGTTAGAAAGTTGACGATCCATCTGCCTACTTTGCCAGTTATCCCTTTAGCACGCATTTTGTGTGCTATTACACCATGATCGCACTTGTCAAAGGCTTTTTCAAAATCTGTGTATACTACATCTGCATTCTGTTTGTTTTCCAGAGCATCTAAGACCATATCATAGTGGTCTAGCAGTTGCGAGAGGCAGGAGCGACCTGCTCTGAAACCATGTTGCCCTGGATTGTGCAATTTTTGGGAGTCCAGGTGGTCTGCTATCCTGCTTCTTAGAACTCTTTCAAAAATTTTTATGATATGGGACGTTAAAGCTGTTGGTCTATAGTTCTTAGCTACTGCTTTGCTGCCACCTTTATGGAGTGGGGTTATATCCGTTGTTTTTAGTGACTGTGGAATCTCGCCTGTGTCTAAGCTCCTTCTCCATAGCATACTTAGCGCCTGTGAGAGTGGTTTCTTGCAGTTCTTAATGAACACAGAGTTCCACAAGTCTGGGCCTGGGGCTGAGTGCATGGGCATGTCGTCGATGGCTTTCTCAAAGTCTAGAGGAGTTAGGGTTATGTCAGAAATTTGGCATACATTGGCAGGGTTTTGAGGCTCATTCATGAAGAAATTGTTTGGATTGTCTATCTTTAGACTGATTAGTGGCTCGCTGAACACAGAGTCATATTGAGATTTCAGTATCTCACTCATTTCTTTGTTGTCATCTGTGTAAGATCCGTCTTGTCTGAGCAGGGACCCTATACTAGAAGTGGTTTTTGATCTTGTTTTTGGCATATGAAAAGAAATATTTCGAATTTCTTTCAATTTCACTAATCGCTTTTAGCTCCTCTTGACTCTCCTGGATCCTGTATGAGTCCTTTAACTTTAGCTCAATATTTTCCACTTCCCTGGTTAGCGCTTCCTTCCGTGAATCAGATAGTCCGGCATTCTTGAGGAGCTCAGTGATTCTTCGTCTTCTCCTGCATAGGGAGCATCTCTCTCTCTCCTGTTTACTTCTTCTCTTCTTTTTTTCGTAGAGGAAAAAGAAGAGAAGAAGCAAACAGGAGAGAGAGAGACGCTCCCTATACAGGAGAAGGCAAAGAATCACTGAGCAATCCTACAAGAATCATGCACCCAGGAGATCTAGGTGTTGTACCGTGATCCGAGGACAGTCGATGGTGTGGGTGCTTCAGAGCTAATTTCATACTGCTCGTGGAGGCTAGTACACCAAACGGATCAAGGTAACACACCCAGCTCTGCTGGGTGCTTGATTCTTCTAGGATTTGGTGGTCCTGTGGGTTAGAGCGTCATGTTGTTTTCGCTCACCATGAGGCGGGCCAAAACAACATGGGTTCGAGTCCTTGGCTAGTCGCAATGTTGTTATTGATCAATACCACTCGTTCGTGGTTACAATAATATATATATATATATATATATATATATATATATATATATATATATATATATATATATATATACATAGGCTTAAAAAATAAAAGTACACGGAATGTATAAAAAGAGTTAAAGGAATGTGTATAAAGGAGTACACGGAGCGTGCATTAAAGCGTACAGAGAATAGTTTTGAAGGTTGGTAATATTACAGTCAGAGGGACAGGAAGACAAACAATAGGCAACTCTCAGAGCTGCTGCTGTGTGGTAATTACCTGGGCTGAGGTGTGCGTTGTAGGGTGTGGGGGGAGTGTGTGTGTGTGTCTGGGGGGAGTGTGTGTCTGGGGAGTGTGTGTGTGTGTGTGTGTGTGTGTATGTGTGTGTGTGTGTGTGTGTGTGTGTCTGTGTGCGTGTGCTTGGGGGGTGAAATGTCTGGAGTGTTGGGATGTGTGTGCGTGAGTGTTTGTGGACCAAGACTCGTCATTCTGCAACCAGAAGATATCACAAATAATACTGCAAATAGAGGTACAATAAAATCAAGGGGAAACTGTGCTGTTACCTGCAAGAATTGCTAGATCAGCCAAGCTTTTATTTCTACGTTGACCTGCAGACTGGTAGCACTAACAGCCTGGTTGACCAAGCAGTCAACAAGGAAGCCTGTCACAGGTATCTGTCTGGGGTGAGAGTGTGTAGGATTGATTGTGTGTGGAGGGGAGGGGAGGGGAAGTGTGTGGGGAAGAATATGTGAGGAAGAGTATGTGGGGGGAATGTGGGGGGAATGTGGGGGGAATGTGGGGAGAATGTGTGGGGAGTGTGTGGGAGAGTGTGTAGGGAGTGTGTGGGGGAGAGTGTGTGAGGAGTGTGTGGGAGTGTGTGGGGGAGAGTGTGTGGGGGAGAGAGTTTGGAATGAATACCTTGGAGGAGAAAGAGCGTGATATCTAGACTATGTATTGAATAGGTGGCTGTTCTCCCTTTCTTTTCTCTCACCATCTTCAGCCCTCTCCCCAATCAATCCTCGACTTCCATCCTTCTCTCATTGATTTTCTTCATTCTCTGAATCTTCCTTCACTTTTCACTTCTCTGCTTGCAACACCAGAGCAGTGAGTGATTGCAACACCAGAGCAGTGAGTGCTTGCAACACCAGAGCAGTGAGTGCTTGCAACACCAGAGCAGTGAGTGTAGACAACACCAGAGCAGTGAGTGCAGACAACACCAGAGCAGTGAGTGCAGACAACACCAGAGCAGTGAGTGCAGACAACACCAGAGCAGTGAGTGCAGACACCAGAGCAGTGAGTGCAGACAACACCAGAGCAGTGAGTGTAGACAACACCAGAGCAGTGAGTGCAGACAACACCAGAGCAGTGAGTGTAGACAACACCTGAGCAGTGAGTGCAGACAACACAGAGCAGTGAGTGCAGAACACCAGAGCAGTGAGTGCAGACAACACAGATGCATGAAGTGAGACAGAAACACCAGAGGCAAGGAGAGTGCAGACAACACAGAGCAGTGAGTGAGACAACACCAGAGCAGTGAGTGCAGACAAACCAGAGCAGTGAGTGCAGACACCAGAGCAGGGAGAGTGAGACAGACACCAGAGCAGTAGAGACAGAGGAGTACAACACCAGAGCAGTGAGTGCAGACACATGAGCAGTGAGTGCAGACAACCAGAGCAGTGAGTGCAGACAACACCAGAGCAGTGAGTGCAGAGGTGCACCAGAGCAGTGAGTGCAGACACCAGAGCAGGTGAGCCCATGATCAGACAACACCAGAGCAGTGAGTGCAGACACACCGAGCAGTGAGTGCAGACACCAGAGCAGTGAGTGCAGACACCAGAGCAGTGAGTGCAGACAACACCAGAGCAGTGAGTGAGACAACAGAGCAGTGAGTGCAGACAACACCAGAGCTGTGAGTGCAGACACACAGAGCAGTGAGTGCAGACAACACCTGAGCAGTGAGTGCAGACAACACCAGAGCAGTGAGTGCAGACACCAGAGCAGTGAGTGCAGACAACACTGAGCAGGTTATTGCAGACTTCATCCTAGTGCTAATTTTGAGTGAGACACAAACAGTGAGGAGAAGAGAGAGAGAGAGAGTGAGAGAGAGAGAGAGAGAGAGAGAGAAGAGAGAGAGAGAGAGAGAGAGAGAGAGAGAGAAGACGAGAGAGAGAGAGAGAGAGAGAGAGAGAGAGAGAGAGAGAGAGAGAGAGAGAGAGAGAGAGAGAGAGAGAGAGAGAGAGAGAGAGAGAGAGAGAGAGTAATAACAGTGGGGTGAGGTGCAAGATACTGTTGGAGGTGAAGAATACATTATCTTATAGCTGTATCATATGGGCGCAGGATTGTGGAAATGTTATAACTACGAGGCTTTTTGAGCGATGGTGTTGTGAGGTGATGATGAGTGATGCTGCAGGGAGACGACGTAGCCTCACATCTGGTGGTACCCCCATAGATCAGCTCAACATCTTCCCAGGGCTTGAGATGTCCCTCAGTGTTTTTGTATACGGTACACGTGATTACCAGTGTCATCCCTGCTGCAGGCGTATTTGTGTTCATGAATTCTCGTGGACAAGTCTCTCCCTGTTCTCCCCCATGTGCACTGTGAGACACTCCCCACAGGGGATGGTGTAGACACCAATTTGTTTTCAGAAAAAAGGTGGATTTTTTGTTTGGGGAAAGAAGGAGGGTTAAGTCACCAATAGAAGTGGTGGCAATAGTGGTAACTTTATATATTGTTTCTGGCAAGTGTCGGTGTGATGTGTTGTGATACATCCTACTTTCTTCCCTGACTGTTACCTCTAGTTCAGGCGGGGGTCCTGACAAGCCCGGAAACCAGCCATGGACTCACATGCAAACCCAGGTAGTAAATTCGAAATCAAATAACATGGGTCACCTAGCATATAACATCAACCAAGACACAAGGTAACTAACCACATACATACTAGTTATACATAATTCTGTTGAAAAGAAATAAGAAAATATTCATATTAAAATTAATAAGAATATGCAAGCAAACTGTGTTTCTCTGGTTCACTGAAACCACTGATCCTTGTAAGACCTGGATGACTATCTTAAAAATATATAATATATAATATTCCTGGAATGATTGAAGCAGCAGCAGTAAGACCAATAAAGATATGCTTTAGTAATAATAATGAGAGATATATAAGCTAGTCCAGTAAGCCAAGGCGCTAGCAATGACACAGCAACGTATATTAATAACGGGGTATAAGATACAACTATATATCATACAGTCTCCATGGGGAAGTGGAGAAGAATCCTTCCTCCATAAGTCATGCGTGCTGTAAAAGGCGACTAAAATACTGGGAGAAAGAGGCTAGTAATCCCTTCTCCTGTATAAAGGAGAAAAACACTATTGTTTTCTTCTTTTTTCAGGTCACCCTGTCTGGGTGGGAGACTGCCGGTATATTGAAGAAAATATATATTGTACAATATACATATGCACAAGACCCGATGATCTGACTCCTGGCTCTCCACTGGGAGATAGAGTGTGAATGTATAAGTATATTTGGACAAGAAAAAGCCCTGCAACTCCCTAGCTCAGTGACCTGGAGCGCACCTAGAAAACAGCTGGGCAATCCAAGGCTGCGTACCCGGTGTGAGCAGAATTACGGCTAAGTTTAGTGGATAAAGAGAGTAAGGAAGCACTACAGCACACGAAGAGGTGGACACGACTCAGAGCACTACACCTGTATCTCCAGGTGTAGTACTGTGAGTCTCAGCATCCAACCTGATTAGAGAATGTTACATCTGAGTGAGTGGAAACAAGTAGCTTTTATTAGGGGCTATTGGAGAGTGAGCAAATTAACATTTATGAAGGGATTTAGGGAAAATGGTTACCAGACTTGAATCCTGAGGTGGCTGTACAGTGCCTACACTTGGAAGGAGGAGTTACAAAGTTGCAGTTCTACAGGTGGACAGTACAGTGCATCCACTCTGGAGGAATAAGGATGTTGCGGTTATATACGTGGGAAGTACTTTGCCGAAACTCTGAAGAAGGGGTGGGGATGTTTCTGTTCTGGAGATGAGAAGTACAGTGCCTGCACTCTGAAGGAGGGGTGTGGATACTGAAGTACTGGACTGAGAAGTACAGTGCCTGCACTCTGAAGGGGGCGGTGATGTTACGGCTCTGGGAGGGGGAAATACAGTGCCTGCACTCTAAAGGAATGCACTCCCAAATCAACCACACTCCAACTCAACCACCCCCAACTCTCTCGCAAACCACCACCATACCTCTCAACAACCCTACTCCACCTCAAACATCCCACTCTTTCTCAGCCACCCACTCTTACTCAGCCACCCACTCTTACTCAGCCACCCACTCTTACTCAGCCACCCACTCTTACTCAGCCACCCACTCTTTCTCAGCCACCCACATTCCACCTGAATCACTCTCATCCTTCTTCGGAACCGCCGCTACATTTCAACCACAACCACTCGTCACCCCAACAACCACAACCACTCCTCACCCCAACAACCACAACCACTCCTCACCCCAACAACCACAACCACTCCTCACCCCAACCACCACTCAACCTCTCCATAACTCCAGCGCTACCTAAACAACCTCTCCCCTCTTCCAAACCCCCACACCACTTCGCCCCCTCTTCAACTCTCTTGATCATCCCCCGCCCCTCCTCCTCTCCACCCCTCCTCCCAACGTTAGCCCCTCCACAGGTCGATTGTATTGTGTTATCCCCTTGTAGTCGGTTCAGCTCTTACCACACCCACCATCAGCATTTTGTGCGTGCGTGTGTGTGTACTCAACTAGTTGTGGTTACAGGGGTCGATTCATTGCTCCTGGCCCCGCCTCTTCACTGGCCACTACTGTGTCTCTGTCCCTTCACCATGAGCCTTATCATACCTCTTCTTTAAGCTATGAATGGATCCTGCCTCCACTACATCGCTTCCCAAGCTATTCCACTTCCTGACCACTCTGACTGACTATGTGTGTGTACGTGTGTGTGTGTACTCACCTAATTGTACTCACCTAATTGTGGTTGCAGGGGTCGAGACTCAGCTCCTGGCCCCGCCTCTTCGCTGTCCGCTACTGGGTCTCTGCTCTCCCTGCTCCATGAGCTTTATCATACCTTGTCTTAAAACTATGTATGGTTCCTGCCTCCACTATATCTTTCTCTAGACTATTCCACTTCCTGACTACTCTGTGGCTGAAGAAATGCTTCCTAACATCCCTTTGACTCATCTGAGTCTTCAGCTTCCAGTTGTATCCCCTTGTTTCTGTGTTCCCTCTCTGGAACATCATGTCACTGTGTGTGCGTGTGTGTGCGCGTGTGTGTGTGTGCATGTGTGTGCGCGTGTGTGTGTACATGTGTGTACGTGCGTTTGTACGTGCGTGTGTGTGTACATGCGTGTGTACGTGCGTGTGTGTAAATGAAGAGAAAACTGCAAACTCCTAATAGTTATCCTGCAGGGTGAGGATTTTTTTTTTCCAACAAGCCGGCCATCTCCCACCAAAGCAGGGTGACCCACCATCATTCAACATTTTCACCATCATTCAACACTTTCACCATCATTCAACACTTTCACCATCATTCACACATAATCACTGTCTTTGCAGAGGTGCCCAGATATGACAGTTAAGATGTCACTCCAAACAGCCAATATCCCAACCCCCTCCTTTAAAGTGCAGGCATTGTACTTCCCACCTCCAGAACCCAAGTCTGGCTAACCAGAAAAAATATTATTTGCGACAAGTGTCAGCCTCAGATTTATATCTGATTTACCAGACCTTGCCACGTGGAGGCCAGTGGTTTGTAGTAGTAGTAGTAGGAGGTTGGTAGTCAGCAACCACCCAGGATAGTACTACTGTTCTGCCAAATGAGTGTAAGACAGAAACCTGTATTTGTTTTACATGATGGTAGGATTGCTGATGTCTTATTTTCTGTCTCATAAACACACAAGATAACAGGTATATCTTGTTACTTTTACTTACAATTAGGTCACACTACACATGTATGTACACATTTATATATACACACTCATCCTAGTTTCCTTTGTTTTTTCTTAATAGTTCTTGTTCTTGTTTTCCTTTCATATCCATGGGGAATTGGAATAAGAATTTTTCCTCCGTAAGCCATACGTATTGCAGAAGCCAACTAAAATGCTGGGAGCAACGGGCTAGTAACCCCTTTTATGTATAGATTACAGGGCTGGGATACGTTACATAAAAATCTGCAGAATAGAAAATTAGAAAATTAGTGTGCGTGTGTTTGTTTTTGTGTGTGTGTGTGTGTGTGTGTTTGAGTGTGTGTGTGTGTGTGTGTGTGTGTGTGTGTGTGTGTGTTTTGTGTGTGTGTGTGTGTGTGTCCTTCCTGTTGGTCAAGAGAAATTTTATTCATCAATATGCTCTTATTATTTTAAGTTTTTGTTCACCATCGACAGCATTCTCACAGCTTTCATTTTCTCTTCTCAGCTCAAATAACTGACGGAGCGTACAGCTGTATCACTCCTATATATATATATATATATATATATATATATATATATATATATATATATATATATATATATATATATATATATATATATATATATATATATATAAATACCTGGGAGAATTTCAGGGCCCGGTCTGTGACCAGGCCTCGCGGTAGATCAGGGCCTCATCAACCAGGCTGTTACTGCTGGCAGCACGTAAACTACGTACGAACCACAGCCTGGTCAGGTACTGACTTTAGGTGCCTGCCCAGCTCCTTGAAGACAGCCAGGGGTCATTTGGTAATTCCCCTTTCGTATGATGGTAACCTGTTGAACAGCCTTGGGCCCAACAAACTTATTGTGCTATCTCTTAGTGTATTCATGTTGGCCCTACTTTTCATTGGGGATGTTGTACCCCCTGCCTAGTCTTTAATTTTCATTGGAAGTGATTTCTGTGTGCAGATTTGAGACCAGTCCACCTAGTATTTTCCAGGTATAAATTATAATGCAGCTTTTTCCTCTGTGTTTCAAGGAGTACAGGTGAAGGGGACTCCAAG
>WNWK01023377.1:22500-31178 GCA_009830355.1 Cherax destructor
GCTCATGGAGCAGGGAGAGAGAGAGGACCTAGTAGCAATCAGTGAAGAGGCGGGGCCAGGAGCTATGACTCGACCCCTGCAACCACAAATAGGTGAGTACACATAGGTGAGTACACACACACACACACACACACACACACACACACACACACACTCTCTCTTCCACCCGTCTAACGCAATAAAGTCATAAAACGTGATCTAAAGAAGTTCCCGCTAAAAACGTCAACAAACATCAGCTGATCAGTGAGTCACGTGGGTGAGGTGCCACATGTCACCAGCCTCAACAACAATGATAATTACTCAGCTATTATATCATGTTACCAGAGTGATTTACATTAAGTATAATGATAATTATAATAATTATTATAATAATAATAATAAAAGTAATAATAATAATAAAAGGCGCCTGAGGGCAACTATTACAGTTAATAAAGTTTAATAAAGGTGGAGTTGGAGGAGAAAATATCCTGGGACGGAAACAATAAATACAGATGAAGTTGGTGCCTTGTGTATCAAGGGCGGGAGGGAGAGAGGGACGGAGGGAAGGAAGGAAGGATGGAGGAAGGGAAAGAGGGAAGGAAGGAGGGAGAGAGGGAGGGAAGGAAAGAAGGAAGGAGGGAGAGAGGGAGGGAAGGAAAGAAGGAAGGAGGGAGAGAGGGAGGGAAGGAAGTAAGGATGGAGGGAAAGAGGGGAAAGACGATTGATCGTAAGTAGAGTTCAGCAGAGGTCCAGCAGAGGTCCAGCAGAGGTCCAGCAGAGGTCCTGCCTCGTCGCTGGTCACCGCTAGCTTCACTCTCTCTTGGTATCGAGAACTTTATCGTACCTCTTCTTAAAGCTTTGCATGGTTACTTTTTCTAACACTTCGTTCTTGAGGTCGTTCCACTTCCTGACTGAAGAAATACTTCCTAACCTCCTTGTGACATATCTAGATTTTCAACTTCCAGCTGTGCCCTCGTGTTCCTGTTTAACATCTCTCAAAACAATCTGTCCATATTCACCCCTGTCAATTCATCTCAGTATTTTGTACGTTCTTTTCATATCACCCGTAGTCCACCACACTGCGTTCCCTTAACGTCTTCTCATGGGATATACTCCTTAGCTCTGGGACTAGTCTTGTTGCAAATCTCTACACTTCCTCTAATTCCTTGATATTCTTGACCAGGTGTGAGTTTCATACTGGTGCTTCATACACCTATATGGGCTTGACGTACATGGTGAACAGAGTTGTAAATTACTCCTTACTTAGTTGTCAAATATCTATTTTTTAGATTTGTCAGGCGCCCGTATGTTGCTGCAGTTATTTGGTTGATGTGCACCTCAGGAAATATGCTAGATACAATACTCACCTCAAGGTCCTTCTCCTTGAATGAGGTTTGCAGTCTTTGTTCGCCGAGCCTGTACTCCGTTTGCTGTCTTCTTTGTCCTTCCCCAAGCTTCACAACTTTGCACTTGGTGAGGTTAAACTCCAGGAACCACTTGTCTAACCAGGCCTGTTGCCTGTCCAGATCCCTTTGTAGTCTTTCCTGGTCCACGTATTCTTGCATTATCCTCATTAGTTTCACATCAACTGCGAAAAGGGATACCTCTCGCTCTCTCCCTTCCTTTATGTCATACATGTGTACAAGAAATAGTACAGGTTCTAGTACTGATCCTTGTTTAACCCCACGCGTCACATGCACCCATTCCCACACCTTATCACGGACCATCACTCGTTGTTTCCTTCCTGTCAGATATGCCTTGATGCATTGTAATGCTTTTCCTGTTATTCCTGCTTGCTCCTCTAGCTTTTGTACTAGTCTCTTGTGCGGTACTGTGAATACAAAGTCCAGTCTTGGTGGACCTTGTATTCTCTCTCTCTCTGGTTGTGTCCCTAACATGTTTGTGCATGGAGTTATCCATTACCACCCTTCCAAACATCTTACTCCCCCATGTTTCTGGTCTCCCCCCCTGTAGCTCCAGGTTCTCCCAGTCAGTCCTTTTGTGGTTGTATTTCTGTAGTAGGTTCGCCGGTCTTGTCCCGGCCCGGGTCTTTTCCAGATGGTGACCCGGCATGGTGACCCTCATGACCTGCTCATGTAGGCTCCTCTGGCCACCTCAGCTAATGTATCCACCATCTCTCTGTTTTCATCATGTTCTTGTCTTGGTTTCTTGCTGTTTAGTGGAGGGTTGTACATCACTACTATCATCACCTTTGGACACCCAGTCTTCAGTTGTTGTATGTGTGTGTGTGTGTACTCACCTAGTTGTACTCACCTAGTTGTGGTTGCAGGGGTCGAGTCATAGCTCCTGGCCCCGCCTCTTCACTGGCCGCTACTGGGTCACTCTCCCTGCTCCATGAGCTTTATCATACCTCTTCTTAAAGCTATGTATAGAGCTTGCCTCCACTACATCGCTTCCTAAACTATTCCACTTCCCGACCACTCTGTGACTGAAGAAATACTTCCTAACATCTCTGTGATTCATCTGAGTCTTCACCTTCCAACTGTGTCCCCTTGTTGCTGTGTCCCATCTCTGGAACATTCTGTCTCTGTCCACTTTGTCAATTCCTCTCAGTATCTTATATGTCGTTATCATGTCTTCCCTGTCTCTCCTGTCCTCTAGTGTCGTCAGGTCGATTTCCCTTAACCTCTCCTCGTAGGACATACCCCTTAGCTCCGGGACTAGTCTTGTTGCAAACCTTTGCACTTTCTCGAGCTTCTTCACGTGCTTGGCTAGGTGTGGGTTCCAAACTGGTGCTGCATACTCCAGTATGGGCCTAACGTATACAGTATACAGGGTCCTGAACGATTCTTTATTAAGATGTCGGAATGCTGTTTTTAGGTTTGCTAGTCGCCCATATGTTGCAGCAGTTATTTGGTTGATGTGCGCCTCAGGAGATGTTCCTGGTGTTATACTCAACCCAAAATCTTTTTCCTTGATTGAGGTTTGCAGTCTCTGGCCCCCTAGACTGTACTCCGTCTGCGGTCTTCTTTGCCCTTCCCCAATCTTCATGACTTTGCATTTCGTGGGGTTGAACTCCAGGAGCCAATTTCTGGACCAGGCTTGCAGCCTGTCCAGATCCCTTTGTAGTTCTGCCTGGTCCTCATCCGATTGAATTTTTCTCATCAACTTCACATCATCTGCAAACAGGGACACTTCGGAGTCTATTCCTTCCGTCATGTCGTTCACAAATACCAGAAACAGCACTGGTCCCAGGACTGACCCCTGTGGAACCCCGCTCGTCACCGGCGCCCACTCTGACACCTCGCCACGTACCATGACTCGCTGCTGTCTTCCTGACAGGTATTCCTTGATCCATTGTAGTGCCTTCCCTGTTACCCCTGCCTGGACCTCCAGCTTCTGCACTAATCTCTTGTCTGGAACTGTGTGAGTGTGAGTATGTGTGTGTGTGTGTGTGTGTGTGTGTGTGTGTGTGTGTGTGTGTGTGTGTGTGTGTGTGTGTGTGTGTGTGTGTGTGTGTCAGGGTGGTGATAATCCCCCACGTAACTTATTACACTGTCTCTTGTGTTGACGTCTCAGCAAAACCCACCCACCCACGATTAACCCATGTCTGCCCACGGCCTCCTCCTCCTGTGATGTGGCTGTGGTGTTGTTGTAGTGTGACTCTGCTGTGTTGTTGCTGTAGTGTGGTTGTCATGTGAATGTGTTCTGGCTCATGTGTGGCTGTGTTGTGATTATGTGGCTGGGTGTGGCTGTGTTGTGATTATGTGGCTGGTGTGGCTGTGTTGTGATTATGTGGTGGTTGGCTGTGCATGTGGTTGTGGTGTGGCTGTATTGTGATTATGGTGTGGCTGGTATGTGGTTGTGGTGTAGCTGGTATGTGGTTGTGGTGTGGCTGGTATGTGGTTGTGGTGTGGCTGTATTGTGATTATGGTGTGGCTGGTATGTGATTTTGATGTACCTGGCATGTGGTTGTGGTGTGGTGTATGTTGCTGGGATTATGGTTGGCATGTGTTGTGGTTGTGGTTGTGGTGGTATGTGGTTGTGGTGTGGCTGGTATGTGGTTGTGGTGTGGCTGGTATGTGGTTGTAGTGTGGCTGTATTGTGATTATAGTATGGCTGGTATGTGATTTTGATGGCTGGTATGTGGTTGTTGTGTGGCTGTATTGTGATTATGGGTTGCTGGATGTGGTTGTGGTGTGGCTGGTATGTGGTTGTGGTGTGGCTGTTTGTGATTATGTGCTGGTGTGATTTGATGTACCTGGCATGTGGTTGTGGTGTGGCTGTATTGTGATTATGGTGTGACTTGAATGTGGTTGTGGTGTGGCTGGTATGTGGTTGTTGTGTGGCTGTATTGTGATTATGGTGTGCTGGTATGTGATTGTGATGTGGCTGTATTGTGATTGTGGTGTGCTGGTATGTGGTTTGTGGCTTAGTATATGATGTATTTGGTGTGGATGGTATGTGATTATGGTGTGACTGGAATGTGGTTGTGGTGTGGCTGGTATGTGGTTGTGTGTGGCTGTATTGTGATTATGGTGTGGCTGGTATGTGGATTGTGATGTGGCTGTATTGTGATTGTGGTGTGCCTAGTATGTGTTGTGGTGTTGCTGGATGTATTGTGTGGTGGTATGTGATTATGGTGTGGCTGTTATGTGGTTGTGGTGTGGCTGTATTGATTATGGTGTGGCTGGCATGTGGTTGTGATGTGGCTGTATTGTGATTATGGTGTGCCTAGTATGTGGTTGTGATGTGGCTGTATTGGTGATTTTGTGGTGTGCCTGTATGTGGTTGTGGGTGTGGCTGTATTGATTATGGTGTGCCTGGATGTGGTTGTGATGTGGCTGTATTGTGATTGTGGTGTGCCTGGTATGTGGTTGTGATGTGGCTGTATTGTGATTGTGGTGTGCCTAGTATGTGGTTGTGGTGTTGCTGGCATGTGATTGTGTGGGTGTATTGTGGTTATGGTGTGGCTGGCATGTGGTTGTGATGTGGCTGTATTGTGATTATGGTGTGGCTGGTATGTGGTTGTGGTATGTGTTACAAAATGACGCGATATCTATTAGAAATAGACATCTCCAGTGAACACTAGAAAGGAATGCCCTTCTAGCATCCATCCTGTTACTGGGTTTTTCCAACAAGTTTTCAATATCTTGGTCCAGTTATGTGTAATATTCAATAGCATCTTAGGATTTCTACTGAGAGGGTACTAACCAAAGAAATAAATTTAATAAGTTTATTAACAAAATTAAAACGTCTAGGGTATCAAAGTAAATCAATTTAAATATAATTAAGATATTTATTAGGATGTTAATTAGGAGGTTAGCCCCTACACTTCTCTCAAATACAATATTATTGTGCTGAAGGCACATATATCTTAATGGATCTTAAGTACCATCTGGTACAATGTCATCAATTTACAATAATATATATATATCGTGTATATATATATATATATATATATATATATATATATATATATATATATATATATATATATATATATATATATATATATATATATATATATATATATATATATATATATAATGTCGTGCCGATTAGGTAAAACTTGCGATTTTGGCTTAAATAACAACGCTCATCTTGCCATATAAGACAAGTGAAAATTTGTGTATGCAATAATTTCGCCAAAATCATTCTGAACATAACGAAAAAAAAATATTTCATTGTGTTTGTTTATTGTTAAATTAATGTTAACGTATCTAAAATATATTTAGTTGGGTTAGGCTAAATTAAATTGTGTTTGTTGTAATAAGGTTAGGTAGGTTTTCAAAGTTTCTCTTGGTACAAAATTATAAATTCTTACATTAACATAAATGAAAAAAATATATCTTTAAACGTATAAGAGAAAATTTTAGAAAAAAATTAATTTTAGATGAGTTCTTGCTAATTGACCAGTTTTACCTAATCGGAATTTTACCTAATCGGAATTTCTTGACAGGGAATTTAGAATCTAACGACTTTTTAGAAGTAGTTCAGGATTGTTTTTTGAAGCAGTTTGTGACAGAACCTACAAGGGGAAATAACCTACTTGACTTGGTTCTGGCAAGCAAGGAAACCCTTCTTAATAATTTAGAAATTACAGAGGAACTCGGCTCAAGCGACCACAAGTCAATTACCTTTAGCATTGAATAGATGTATGATAGTAGGGATAATTCAGTAACGGTCCCAGATTTTCGCTTAGCAGATTATAATGGACTTAGAGAACACTTATCAACTGTGGACTGGGGTGACGAAGAGAGGTATCAATATGACAGTTTTCTTAACACTATACAGGCTGCCCAAAGAACATTTATCCCGTATAAAGAAATTAGATCTAGTAGAAATGACCCAAAATGGATGAATAATAGGCTTAAGTATCTTTTAGGGCAGAAGAAAGGAATTTATAGGCGCATAAAAAGAGGTGAGGGTCATCTTATAAATCAGTATACTGACATTAAGAGGGACGTTAAAAGGGAATAAGAAAAGCTAAACGGGACTATGAAATTAAAGTTGCTAGGATTCAAAACTAACCCAAAAGTTTTTCCAGGTTTATAGAACAAAAGTTAGGGATAAGATAGGTCCCCTTAAAAATAACTCTGGGCATCTTACTGACAAGGAGAATGATATGTGCTCTATTTTTAATGATTATTTTCTCTTGGTTTTCACACAGGAAGACATTAATAATATCCCAGTAATTAATTTTTACAGAGGCCCAGAAGAAGATAAATTATGTAATATCACAGTCACTAGCGAAATGGTTAGGAAACAACTAGACCGACTGAAACAAAATAAATCGCCGGGTCCTGATGAGCTTTTGCAAGGGTTCTTAAGAATGCAAAATGGAACTCTGTGAACCAATATCTAACATTTTTAATAAGAACATAAGAACATAAGAAAGGAGGAACACTGCAGCAGGCCTGTTGGCCCATACTAGGCAGGTCCTTCACAATCCGTCCCACTAACAGAATATTTGCTCAACCCAATTTTCAATGCTACCCAAGAAATAAGCTTTGACAATTTTACCCACTCATGCGCGAGTCCCACTCAAATCCAACCCCTCTCACTCATGAATTTATCCAACCTAAATTTGAAACTACCCAAGGTCCTAGCTTCAATAACCCTACTAGGCAGACTGTTCCACTCATCAACTACCCTATTTCCAAACCAATACTTTCCTATATCCTTTCTAAATCTAAACTTATCTAACTTGAATCCATTATTGCGGGTTCTCTCTTGGAAGATATCCTCAAGACCTTATTATATCCCTTTGTTAATACCCATTTTCCACTTGTATACCTCGATCATGTCTAACCTCATTCTACGTCTTACAAGTAAATGTAATTTAGGGTCTTCAATCTTTCTTCGTAAGGAAGATTTCTAATGCTATGTATTAATTTAGTCATTCTATGCTGAATGTTTTCTAACGAATTTATGTCCATTCTGTAATATGGAGACCAGAACTGAGCTGCGTAATCTAGGTGAGGCCTTACTAATGATGTATAAAGCTGTAATATAACCTCTGGACTTCTGTTGCTAACACTTCTTGATATAAATCCCAGTAATCTATTTGCCTTATTACGTACGCTTAGGCATTGCTGTCTTGGTTTAAGGTTGCTGCTTACCATCACCCCCAAGTCCTTCTCGCAATCTGTATGGCTAAGTTCTACGTTATTTAACTTATAAGTGCTTGGGTTATGGACACTCCCGAGCTTCAGAACCTTGCATTTATCTACATTGAACTGCATCTGCCACTTTTCTGACCAAGAATTAAGTTTGTCTAAATCTTCCTGAAGTTCTATGACGTCTATGTTTGAATCAATTATCCTACCTATCTTCGTGTCGTCGGCGAATTTGCTCATATCACTAGTAATTCCCTCATCAAGGTCATTGATATATATTATAAATAACAATGGGCCTAAGACTGATCCCCTGTGGAACACCACTTGTTACAAGTCCCCATTCGATTTAACCCCATTTATGCACACTCTCTGCTTCTATTGGTGAGCCATGACTCGATCCATGACAGCACTTTTCCCCCAATGCCATGAGCTGCCACTTTCTTTAACAGTCTCTGGTGCGGTACTCTATCAAAAGCCTTACTAAAGTCTAAATAAACAATATCGAATTCTTTATCGTGATCAACAGCCTCAAAGCTTTACTGAAGAAGGTTAATAAATTAGATAATCAGGAACGGCCCCTCGTGAATCCATGCTGGGTATCATTAATCAAATTATGGTTATCTAGATGGCTTCTAATAATATCAGCTATAATTGACTAGTAATTTGCCTACAATTGAGGTCAGGCTTATTGAGGTAGTTTGACGGTAGTGACTTGTCCCCTGCTTTAAAAATAGAATTACATTAGCCATCTTCCACATATCAGACACTACACCTGTTTGAAGAGATAAATTAAAAGTCGGCCCCCTTTGCTCAAATCACTAGTAATTCCCTCATCAAGGTCATTGATATATATTATAAATAACAATGGGCCCAAGACTGATCCCCTGTGGAACACCACTTGTTACAAGTCCCCATTCGGTTTAACCCCATTTATGCCCTCTCTGCTTCCTTTTTGGTGAGCCATGACTCGATCCATGACAGCACTTTTCCCCCAATGCCATGAGCTGCCACTTTCTTTAACAGTCTCTTGGGGGGTTTTCTCTATCAAAAACCTTACTAAAAATCTAAATAAACAATATCAATTCTTTATCGTGATCAACAGCCTCCAAAAACTTT
>WNWK01023378.1:0-31176 GCA_009830355.1 Cherax destructor
GAAATTTAATGTTTTTAACAAATTAAAATGTCAGTATCAAAAAAAATCAATTTAAACAATCAGGATTTAATTGGGGATTTAAAAGGGGGGAGGTTGCCCCTTTTTTAAATACAGTATTGGGAAGGAAATAATATCTTGTCTCTTAAGTCCATCTTAAATTTGCTTTATAAACAATACTAAGATATATAAAATGAGTTGTGGTGCTCAGGTATGTTATGTCTAAAAGACTGACTACCCAAATGACTAATGAATCCCATAAAGCAATTTTCTTACCAAACTGGCTATCAGAACAGCTTGTTGAACAGTGAAAGCCGTTCGGAACAGCAATAGGCAAGCAACAGAACAAGCGTCAGGAACAAGGAATAAAATCCCCAAATCCCCCTCACAGATCCTCCATAATGCAAAAAACTCCCTAATCTGAATCTGTTCAGCTCCAAAATACTGAGGTGCAGATGAATCAATTAGGTAAAATACCCCCGGGACCTGAGTTATCTCGGTGAAAGGGGGACACAAGCCCAGTAAAACGTCGAAAACACAAATCATATGCTTTGTGAACGGGTTTTAAAAGAGTAAAAGTATTTTGTCTCACCCCAAACACATACTTAAAACATAATCAAAATGAGAGGAAACAAGCAGGAAAAGCGGGTGTTGCCCAACGAGGTAAAGAGGAAAGAGGTCGAGAAGGGAAGGGGGTCCCTCCCCGGGGTGGGATCACGTGACTGTGGTACGCACGGTACTCCAGGACGGTTGTTCCCCTTTTTTCCATGTCGATTAGACACTAGGCCTGTTGTATTTATTTATGTGTGTAAAGAAAACTTAAATTTTTCGGCCCCCGGGTAAACCCCCGGCCCCCCGTGCAAAACAAACAGCCCCCATGCCATCGGGCGTGTTACTCACCAATTGTACTCCCAATTTTGGGGTTTGGGGGGAGATCGCTCCGGCCCCGCCCTTCGCGTCGCAGGGCCCTTTTGTATCAGTTCATGTACCTTGTGGGGTACCGCATTCAGCATTCATCCCACTTATGGGTTCCCCCTTTTGTGACGTCCGATCCCGCTGACGTCAGAGGTCGGCATGCACAGCTCCAAGGCTACCCCACTGCCAGAGCCCCAAGAGCGAGGGACGGTGGCGGACTTTCCCTTTTACCTTATACCGAACCATCCAAAGGAGTGTCATTCTCCTAAATATCCCCCTGCCACCACACACAACCGAGTTGTTCATTCCTCCAAGGGAAAGTGATCATAAGGGAGCAAAGATAAAAATTAGAAAACCCCTTTGGAACCGAATTATTGACTGTGTGTTTGTTATTAGATTTAGACGCAAGATTTTGTGTGTTCAATTCTTCTGAGTTCTGATTTTTAAAATAAAACCCCCGTGTTCCCCAAAGATTTTCCCTTTTAAAAACTTTTCCCCCTAAAAAATATTTATTTTTCCTAAAAAAACCAAGAGTAAAGAATAAATCCTTTAAAATGATCAAATTTGCAAATTGAACCCCTTATAATCCGTTATATCTAGATCCTTAAAAAAACCCTCTTATAAAACCATTAATTAAGGGGTGCGGGGTAAGTTTAAATTTTTTGATCAGTTCAAAGTTATAATGTGTTTCTATTGTATAGATTCCACAGTCCCCCCTGTCTGTTCAGTCTATAGAGTTGTATAGTATGCCGAGACGTCATACGATAACATGCCCAAAAGGTCGTTTTAGTATCATATGTACACTTGGTGAGTGTACCAGCATTCAGCATTATCCCACTTATACAGCTGGCCCCCTTTCGGGGACGTCACGATCCCCCCCCGATGTCAGGGGGGTCAGCGTGTAAAGGGCCCATGGCACACCCCATTTTGCCAGAGACCAAAAAAACGGTGGCTGGATTTTCCCCCCCTACTTTTCCCTGTAAATATCCCCCAAACCCTCCTAAAAGGGGAAAAGTCTACCTAAATATCTCCCCCAAGACCCACAAAAATCTGCTCCCCCTGCCCCATGAGCTTTATCAATTTTTTCTTAAAACTATGTATGGTTCCTGCCTACTAAATCTTTTTCAGTCCATTCCATTCCCCCATTTTTTTTGTGGCTGAAGAAATTTTCCCCGACACCCTTTTTACTCATCGGGGGTCTTCAGCGTCCAGTTGTGCCCCTTTTTTTCTTTTTCCCCCTCTAAAAAAACCTGTCCCCATCTACCTTGTAATTCCCCCCCCCATTTTTTTTGGGGCGATCATGTCTCCTCTGCCCTTTTTTTCCTCCAGTGTTGTTAGTCCTTTTCCCCCAATTTTTCCCTAAGACAGCCCCCGATTTGGGGAATTTAAACCCTTTTCGAAACCTTTTTCACTTTCTCTATTTCCCATGTGTTTCCGGGGGTGGTTCCAGACTGGTGCTGCATATTCTAGTATGGGCCTGACGACACGGTTTTAAGTTTTTGAACGTTCCTTTTAAAAGGGAAGGGGAAAGCTAATCAAAAATTTTTCCAGAGGCCCCAAGTGCCGCGTTATCTGGTTGATTTTCCCCGGGGCGTGCTTGGCGTTATACTCCCCCAAGGTCTTCCTTTGCCGAGGTTTGTAGTTTTTCCCCCTAGCTTGTTTTCCTAAAAGCCCCCCCCCCCTTCCCAAAACCCCATGACTTTCATTTTAGGTTTCTGAAACCTTTTAACCCCTGTTTTTTCCAGGCCCCCTTTCCCGCCCCCCTGGTCCCCCTTTTCCCATGTGATTCCCCTCATTATTTTCCATCATCCCGCGAATAGAGAACTTCTGAGCCCACCCCCCCCCTTAAAAACCCTTTTCATATCCCGGGGGAAAAACACGGGCCCCAGGAGACCCCTGCGGTCACCCCTCCCGGCGCCCACTGTGATACCCCCCACCATGCCCCCCTTTTTGCCCCCTTTGAGGCCCCTGATCCATTTAATTCCCTTCCCCCGTTTAAAAAAAAATAATAATAATAATAATTTTTTTTTCCCCAAAGCATGTTACAAGTGTACAATGTTTTGGGGTTTAAATTATTAAAAAAAAATTTTTAAAAACTGTAATGCAAGGGGGGGGGGAAAACCCATGGCATTAGGGGTTATACCTGCTTGTTTTCCAATTTTTAAAAAATTCCATGTGAGGAACTGTGTCGGGGGGCCTTCCCGCAGCCCGGGGAAAATCCAATCAACCCCCCCTTTTCTCTCTCCTGCCTTACCCCTGTTACTTTATCAAAGAACCCCGGAGGTTTGTTACAAAAGGTTTTGGGGCCTTCCGGAACCGTGCTTCTGGTGTTTATTACCCCTTTCCCCAAGGGGTTCCACCATTTTTTCCCCCGATGTTTTTTCCAAAATTTCAAATATACATGTAAGGAAATTTATTTATTTTCCTCTTTTTTGTCCCCTTTTTTTAAAAAGGGGGGCTCGTTCCCCCCCCTTTTTCCATCCCCCCGGGGAGCTCCCCCGTTTAAAGGGGGTGTGTTGTATATTTGGAAAGGGGGCACACCCCGTACCCCAGCTCCTTCCCGAAGAACCCACGGGAAGAAAGGCGGCCATCGTTTTTAGGTTGAGGTCACTGAGTAACGTTTCCCACCCCCCCCCTCAGTTGTGTGTATGCCCTCTAGCATTTTGGTACACCCCCCTTTTTGGGACGCCCCCTGTCCTGTCTACCCACCCGCCCCCCCTTCCCCTTTTGGGAAACCCCCAAACCCCGGGGGTTCCCCACATACCTCTTGATCATTACTTGTGATTTCCCCCTCTTCTCTCCTCAGCCTTATCACCTGGCCCTTTTTACTGTTGTTTTTCCTTTTGTTTTACTGAACACGTTTAAGGGGGGAAAATTTCTCGATGCTTTTCAGTACTGTTTCTGGGCCCCCCCTTTTGCATACTCGTTTCTAGCTCTTCACTAACTTTTTTTCTTGGGGCTTTGCCTTTTTTCCGTTTCCATTCTCTGATACCTGAGTCCCCCTTTTTCTGCACCTTTAAACCGGGGGGTCTTTCGGGCCCTTTCCCCCTTTAAACCTTTGCCTCGGGGGATAAACTTCCTCTGCCTCCTTGACTTTGCCACTACGTATTCCATCATATCATTTATTGCCCCGTCCTTCCATTTTCCCTTTCCCCCGAATGTCCTGCGGGAAAATTTTCTTTCCCCTGAAATTTTTTTAAAAATCTGGTTTGTCTTATCGGAAATTTTCCCCCTCCACCTTTTACCCCTCAAATTTTCCCAAAGAAACACCATATGGTCACTGGCCCCGGGGCCCCGGGGGTTTGTCTTAATATCTGAGCTGTTCAGGGGGAATACAGTCCAGTCTTGCTGGTTCATCTTCTCCCCCCTCTCTGGTCTTTCCCCCGACATGTTGGGCATCAGGTTTTCCAGTACCCGTCCATCATCTTCCCCCCAAAGGTTTCTGGACCCCCACGGGGTTTAAGGTTCCCCCCGCGATCTCCCTGTGGTTGAAATCTCCCATGACCAGTGCCGCTCTCCCTTCATGTTTCTTTTCTTGCCACCCCCCAAAGGGGTCCCCATCGCCCTTTTTTTTTCCCATCATATTTTTCCTGGCCTCCTGCAGTTCTGTGGTGGGTTTACATCACTGCAAAAGGTTTTTTTTATGCTCCCCAGACTGGGGGGGGACCACTTGGAAATCCCCCTCTACCCCCCCCACCCTACCTTTCCCCAAAACCCCCGGGGGGCCCAAAGCAGTGCGACCCCCCCCCCCCGCTGCTCCTCCTATCTTTTTCCCAGGATCTGATATCCCCCTGGGAAGATTGCATCTGTTACCGTCTCATTTAGTTTGCTGTGACCGCTATGATGTCTGTTGATGCCTTTTTCATTTTTTCATTCCCTCTTCATACTTTATTGTAATTCCATCCGCATTTGTGTCCCCCAAACCTTAACCCGCCAATATGTGGCCCCGGGGGGATCTTGGTGGGGGGGGGGGGGCAGGGGCCCCAGGGGTTGCAGCATGGGTGGGGGGGTTGTATGGTTTAAGGGCAGGGGGGAAATTAAATGGGGGGTGGGGGGGAACTTTACGGGGGGTATGTGTGTTGGGGTTTTACTCACCTAATTGTGGTTACAGGGGTCGAGACGCAGCCCTGGCCCGCCTCTTCACTGATCGCTACTTGGGGCCCCCTCTCCCTGCTCCCAAGGCTTTATCATACCTTGTCTTTTAAAGGTTGTTTTGGTTCCCCCCCCCACATCATTTGCTGGGGGTTTCCCCCTTTCCCGGGGTTCCTATTGAAGAAATACTTTCCCAATTTTCCCCCTTTACTCATCTGAGTCTTCAACCCCCCAAATTTTGACCCCTTGTTTCTGTGTCCCCCTGGAAATTCCTGTTTATCCCTTGACTATTTTCCCGCGGGGGACTCACCCGGGGTTTGGTTGCAGGGTCGAGTCATAGCTCCGGTCCGCCTCTTCACTGGCCGTTTTTGGGTCACTACCCCGCCATGAGCCTTTTTATACCTCTTCAAATTTTTAATGGAACCTGCCTCCACTACATCGCTTCCCAAACTATTCCCTTTTGACCACTCGGGGTAACAAATACTTTAACATCCCTGTGATTCATCTGATTTAACTTCCAACTGTGCCTTTTTTGTGCCCCACTCAAATTTTTGCTTGTCCACCTTGTCAATTCCTATCAGTATTTTATATGTGTTACTTCCCCCCCTATCTCTCCTGTCCTCCACTGTCGCAGGTTGTTTCCCAATCCCCTAAAAGGGCATACCCATTAGCTCTGGGACTAGTCTTGTTCAAAATTTTTTTTCAGTTTTTTCTGCTTGGGTGGGGGGTTTAAAAACTACCCCCTTTTTGGAAAATCAAAAAAAAAACTGTGGGGTAGCAAAAAATTAAGAGGTACATAATGGGTCCAGAGACAAGGACAAAAAATAATGAACTAAAATTTGTGTCGGGGGAGTAAATTTGATTTTGCCACCCAAGTGGTGGTTTTGTGCACCCCATCCATCCTGTGGGCGGTAGGGAAGAGCATATGGATACACAAAACCAGGAACTAGGGCCCCTAAGGGTTAACAATTGCATTTGGGTTTTTTTTCCAGTTCCTTTTTGTTACAAGAAATTTAGGAAATTTCTTTGTATAACGGTATCTTTTTTTCATTAATAAGATATCTTGAATTCAATAGGTTTTTATATTTACCTATATTTTCCCCAATAAGGGACAATTAACACATAGTGTTTTAAGACAGTGACCATATGCCTGATCACATAAATTTTGTTTGATCTCATCATTAAACTTAAAGTACTTGTAGCCAAGCCTAACCTGGCCACTACAACATCAGTCAGTCTGTTCACATTGCAAGTTGCGGGGGTTGCAAAAAACAGCCACCCGGAAATCCAACAATCCCGGTCCCTTCTTGCCATGATAAATGAACATAGATGGTGTAAAAATTTGTTTTGGGACTCCTATTGTAAGCTGCCCCCGGCAACCCTGTTCACCCCGACATTTGAGAGCTCCTTCAATTACAAGTGGTTTAGGGGCGTTTTAACTAACGCAGCAAAATTCCCCCCACATGCACGACAAAAAAAGGGGGGAAGTTACTTGATAGAAAGAAATGTCTCCTAGTTTTCCCAAACTTAACCGTCCTTAAAATCGATAATAAAAGTGCTTTTTCTAAGAATTAAGTTTTTTAGTGTCCTGCCGAAACTCAAACCCAAAAATCCCGGGACCCTCAAAGCAATATTAACATAGGGGAACGCTTCCAGACTTGTATTAAGATATCCCTTAATACCAGCCATTCAACCCCACAGATAAACTCACTAACGCCCCCCGAAAACTGGCCAGATCTGAGAAAAAGGAAGATGCAGGAAAGGCTGACACAAACAAGATGGTATTAGGGTTGTTTCCCAACTCACGAGCAGCTAGTCAACACTCTCGAACAATGAGCAAAAAGTTAAGCCCACCCATCAATATACTAAGTCAAATAATAAAAAAGAAGATATTAACGATTTAGCTAAATGAAAATACCAAATATAAAATTAAAGGGGAAATATACATCAAATTAAAAGGAGATATATATACATATTTAAACATTGTCCCCCAATCGGGGTCCAAATTTTTTCCCTTTTCCCTATAAATTCTCTGAACTGGAAACTGAAGTGATGGGCCCTTCCCCGGGACATTAAATTATTTGTTTCAGATATTTCGCCAAAGATATCCCGTTTTGAGGTTAAGATAGTTTTTTTTTCTACTAACCATTTTTAAGGGCTCCATTTTGTGTTATTAATTTGCATACGTGGGGGTTTACCGACACTAACACAGCATTTATCCGCATAGAGGTTTTTACTTGACACTGATATTGTTTTATAACAGGAATAATAAACCCCGAATACACCTGGGAACTCCACACATGGCAGGTTTTTTATTTTGTTTTTTGATTTTTAAATTTTTTCCTGCTGCTAAGGAAAAAACCTTACAACCTTTCCGATGGGTTAAGTTTTTTTCAAAAATATTGTGGTTGACAGTATCAAAGGGTTTTGCAAGTCAAGTTAGCATTTCTATGAGGTTCCCCATCGACATTTCAGTTCTCATGAATCCACGATTTAAACTGGAGGTTAGGGGAAGATCGGGGTGATTTAACTATGGGGTGTTGTTGTCACTAAGATACTTAACTACTTGAAATAAAAAAAAGATGGCAGACGTGCAAATCCCCAAGAAAAAAGGGGCCCCTACTTGAGAAACATAATAAGTGTCAGGGCCCAAACTGTTCAACTGCCTCCCAGCATACATAAGGGGGCCAATAGACCCCCCGGGTGTCTTTGCGGCATGGACAGGCACCAAAGTCGGTACCTGACCACCCGGCTGTGGTTGTACGTTTGGGCGCGTGGACCAGCGAACAGCCTTTTTTACAGGGCCCCGATCCACCATGAGGCCTGGTACAGACCGGGGCCCCGGGGGCGTTGACCCCGGGAAATCTCTCCAGGAAACTCCCGATACAAAGGCAAAAAAAAAATGTGAAGGACCTGGGAGTGATAATTTAGAGGATCTCACCTTCAAAGACCACAGCAAAATTTTCTACCTCATCTGATAGGAAAATGATAGGTTTGGGTAATGAGAACCTTTTAAAACTGGAACGCCGCCCATGATGATTCTCTTAAATCGCTTGTTTCCCCAGGCTGGGAAAACTGCTGTACACAGGCTGGCGACATTGCTGACCTGGAGAGTGTAAAAAAACTTTCACGGCACACATAATTTGATAAGGCACCAAATTTTGGGGAAAGGTTGAACCCTTTTGATTCCTGGAACGCAGGCAGAGATACATGATAATATACACGGGAAAGGGCCTGGAATTTTTACCAAACCCAACACAAAAACACCCCCTATAAAACAAAGACTGGCAGAAGATGCAACTTTCCCCGATGGCAGGGCGCCACGTAAAAAAAGACAACATCATAAGTGCGGGGGCCAAGACTGTTCAACTGCCCCCAGCATACATAAGGGAGATTAAAAAAAACCCTGGCTGTCTTCAAGGGCACTAGACAGGCATCTAAAGTCAGTACCTGACCACCGGGCTGTTGTTCGTTCGCGTTGCGTGCGGACAGCAGTTACAGCCGGGTTTATTAGACCCTGATCCACCATGAGGCCTGGTCTCAGACCGAGTCGCGGGCGTTGACCCCAAACCCTCTCCAGGAAAACCCAGGTAACCCCGCTAAATTTTCTGTTCAGGGCAGATCCCCCCGGCGTCTTCGCGTTTCTGAAGACTAACCCCCAAACGTTCTAGATGTCCAAATTTTGCTGGGGCTCATCCTACTTTTTCCCATTCATGCCCTGTTTTCCCTGAAGGAAAAAGTCCAATTTTTTGAAGGAAAGATGACGTGTGCCAAGAGCCAAAGACCAGCTTCACAGAACTGTCTTCCACTCACATGTTTTTTCATCTGCTTGTTGGTTTTCTGTACTTTTAAACAGTAATACTTGTCTGACATGGTATAAACTTAATCTTGGTACAGATAATTCTTTTATAACCCATCCTTGCCTAACACTGATATGTCCAACTCCACTGGACTCTGCCCACCATGACGCTGTCTCCAACTGTTCACCGTCTCTAGTTTGAAACTCCATTTTTGGCACGCTTTAATCATAAAATTATTTCTTCACGTCTTCTACTACTCCAGTATTTTATTCTCTGATTAAATTTAAAAGTCTCTGGTTGGTGAACATCTCTACAATACAGACACCTCAGGTCATATTTTTGGGTACTACTCCCCCCAAGGTCCTCATTGAGTGAGATTCGCAGCCTGTACTCTTTTTCCCTTTTCATCCTTCCACGATTTTCATAGCTTTGCATTTGATCGCGGGTTAAATTTTAATAGCCACTTATCGGGTCAATGCTGCAGCTTGTCCATCCACGTTCATTTTTCCTGGTCCTCTTTGTTAAACAGTGTCAGGGGAATACCTCTGACACTGTTTCTGCCACTGCGTTCACATAATGTCGTTTGTTAAAAAAAAAAACGTACCTTTCCCAGTAAGACCTGTACTGGAACCCCACCAAACAATTGGTTTTTTAACTCATCACTTTTTCTCTTTTTAACCCTCCCCCCGGAAAAAACTCACTGTTTCCAACTTGTTAAGTATTCCTTGATCAACTGTTGTTCCTTCTTTTTACCTTTGCCCTTTGGCTTTTGTGCTAGTTATTATCTTCTGTATCTACCTTCTAAAATTCAAAATTGTCCCGTCCCCCCATCTCTCTCTCTCTCGCCCCATTTCTTTCCCTTATTAGAACTCAACAGGTTTGTAAAACAAGATTTACCATTTATAAACCGGGAGGTTATGATTCCAATGGTTTCCAGGAGCTCTGTTTTCCAAAACCCCCTTTCCCTAACCTTAATTTATTTGTCAGGACACTCACTGCCCCTAGTTTTAAACTACTTGTCTGTCTCCTTTTGTAAAACTTTTAAAACCTGCTGCTACAACTCTGGCAGTCGCCTTGTTTCGGCTCACTTGTTGAACACTGAGCTAGCGGTTCATTACATGCCTTTTTTCTGTGTGTGTGTTAGTTGTGTGTACTCACCTAATTGTACTCACCTAATTTTGGTTTGGGGGGCGTACCAGCCCTGGCCCCCCCCTTTGCTGTCCGCCAGGGGCTCTGCCTCCCCGTCCATGAGCATCATACCTTGTCTTAAAACTATGTATGGTTCCTGCCCCCACTATATCTTTTTCTAGACTATTCCACTTCCGCTACCTTTGGGTGAAGAAATGCTTCCTAACATCCTTTTTCTCACTGAGTCTTTAGCCCAGTTGTGTCCCCTTGTTTCTGTGTTCCCCTCTGGGAAAATCCTGTCACTGTCACCTTGTTGATTACCCGCAAATTTTTTATGTCGTTATCATGTCTCCTCTGACCCGGTGTGGGTTCCAGACTGGTGCGCATATTCTAGTATGGGGCCCGAGTACACGGTGCAGTGTCTTGAAGATTCCCTTTTTAATAAGGAACGCTAATCTTAGGTTTGATGCCCAAGCTGATTATCTGGGTTTATGTGTGCCTCCGGGCGTGCGGCGTTATACTCACCAAGGTCTTTTTCCTTTGCCGTGGTTTGTAGCCTTTGTCCGCCAGCCTGTACTCTGTCAGCGGTCTTCGCCCCCCTCCGATCTTCTGACTTTGCATTTTGGGGGGATTGAATTCGGAGGGGGGGGGGGGGGGGGGGGTTTTGTTTGTTTCCATTTTGTCCAGGACATGTCGATTGACACAGGCCAGGGGTGTGTAAGGAAACACTTGAAATGTTTTCCCCCCCGCCGAAAATTAACCCCCGGCCCCCCGTGCGTGGGGGGAAAACCCCGGGGTTGGTTTTAGCCCACCGGGGGGGGTGTGTGTGGAAAACCCGTTTTTTAAAAAACCCCCCCCCGTCTGGGGGGTTTCCACCCGTACTGGTTTTAAAAATGACGTCAAAAAAGGTTTTTTTTTGTTATGGAAATTTGCTGGGGGGTAAAATCGTTTTCTTTGTTACAATGCAGAGTTGTGTTGCAAGCCCTCATTGATTCTCTTAAATCAATGTGTTGATTAATTATTTTTCATCACAGAAAGGTCTGCTGGCAACTGTATGTTGAGCCAGGCCAGATCCCCCGGGCCTAAACCTGGCCATTTTAACTCCTCCTCCCAGACAATTCTCATTGTTTCCTTCCTGTTCAGTTGCCCTTTGATGCACTGTTGTTCTTCCCAAAACCGCCTATACTTAACTTTTTTTTGGTCTCTTGTAATACCGGTCCCCTTAAAAACAGGGCTTTTCACTGTTGCAAAGAAGTCAGTGGGTAACTGACGTAGGTGCCTTAAACACTGAAAATATCGAATAGTGTTTGTACTGCGCTTGGGATTTCCCTGTTTGTTGGGGAATGTTATAATTTATTATTTTATGGATTTTGGGAAAAACGCAAGGTAACGTAACATAACGTAGGCTAGCCAAACCCTAAACTAAATTAACCAGATAACCTAATCTAACCTTACGTAACTTAACTAACCTTCCAATATAACAAACATAACCTAACGAAATTAAAAATTTTCCAAACCGAACAAAAATTCCGCTTTTCCCCGGAGGATGGGTTTTCGAAAAGGAGCAGAGGCAGGTGGGCCCCCCCCTACCAAAACATACAGTGAAAACCAAAAGGATCTCCCAACGTCAAATGACAATGGAAACCCAAAAACAACCCCCTATAATTTAAATTTTTGCCCTATTATTATTATTATTATTATTATTATTATTATTATTTTTTTAAATTTTTTTGGGGGGAAATGACGGTTTTTTTTGGGACTACATTTTGGGTAGATAAAAAATTTTGGGGAGATTCAGGATGCATTTTTATAGGGGCCCCCAATACCTGGAGTTCCTGGAGAAATTCCCGGGCAACCCCCCGCGGCCCGTCTGTGACCGGGCCCCCCTTTTGGGACCAGAGCCTGATAACCGGTTTTACTGCGGCCACGCAGCCAAAACGGGGGAAACCAGGGTGCCTGTCCGTGCCGCGAAGACAGCCAGGGGCTTGTTTAACCCCCCTGATGTATGCGGGGAGGCAGTTGAAAATTTTGGGCCCCCCTCCCCTTTTGTGTTGTCCCCAACGTGCAGTGGCACCCCTGCTCTTCATTGGGTTTTCCCCTCCCGATTTTTCTTTGTACGGAGGTTTTTTAATTTTTTACTAAGCCCTCAGAATTTTCCATTTATATAATAATGTATCCCCCCTGCGTTCTAGAGTACAGGCGGAACTTAACGTTCCCAAGTTTAGGGGTTTTTTTCCACTTACGTGCGGTAAGGTTTCGAATTTTCAAGGTCAGAATTTCCCCCCTTGAAAGGTGCAGTTAGGGGGCCCAAAATTACCTAGATAGAACAAGGACGTAAAATGTCAACATGGGGTTACCCTGGTTTTTAAGGTTTCATTATCCATCCTGTCATTTTTTGAGCAGATGCAATTCACATTGTTATGTTCCTTGGGTGAGATCCTCGCATGATCACCCCAGGTCTTTGACATTAGTTTTTGCCATTTGTGGTTGGAATTTGTTTTGTACTCCGTGAGAAGATCAGATCACTTTTTTGTTGTAGCTAATGAGAAAAAGGTAGATGGGATAAAGGAAAGGGGAAACAGCAAGAAAAAAGAAAAGATTTATAAACAAAAGGGGAGGGGTTAGGGTAAGATAAAAAACTGTTGGGGAACAGAAGGAGGAGAAGGCAGTGGGGTTGAAGAGGTATAAGTTTAAAAATATATGAAGGTGTTCACAGAAGTTTGGGTTATAGAAAAATGGGGGGGAGGGAAGAAGGGGGTTTGGGGGAAATGATGTGGGGAAATAAGAGAAAAGTTTGCGTGAGATTAATAAGTTGAGGAACCCGGGGGGGAAAGAATGGATTTGTCAGTTAAAAATGGGGAGAGGAGAGTTTTTAAAGGGGGAAAAGAGTTAGGGTTATCCGAAGAGGGGGGGAATATTTTGAGGAATTGTTAAATGTTGAAAAAAAAGGGAAGCTGTGATTTCGTGTATGGGAAAAAAGGGGGAAAAACATCTTATAGGAGTGGGGAAGAACCAGTTATGAGTGGGGGAAGTTCTTGAGGCAATGAGTAGAATAAAAGGGGGGAAAAAGCAGCTGGGATTGAAGGGATGAAGATAGAAATGTTAAAGGCAGGTGGGGATATAGTTTTAGAGTGTTTAGTTTTTTTTTTTTAATAAATTAGGGGAAAGGGTAAGGTACCTAGGGATTGGCAAAAGCATGCATAGTTCCTTTTTTTTAAAAGGGAAAAGGGGGCAAAAAAAGTGAAAAAAATTTTGGGGGGAAAAAATTTGGTATACCGGGGGAAAATGTAGGGGAGAGTTATTATTAAAAAAAATTAAATTAAGACGGGGAGCAGGATAGCAGATGAAAAAGGGAAAAGGGTTTAGGAAGGGTAGGGGGGGTGACCAAGTTTTTTCAGTGCCCAAGACTTTTCCCAACTGCCCCCCCGAAATACATGGGGGGATTGCCAAAAAACCCCCCGGCTGTCTTCAACAGTCACTGGACAGGCACCAAATTTTTGGTACCTGCCCCAGCCGGCGGGGGTTTGCAGCCTGGTTGATCGGGGCTCTGATAAACCCGGGGGGCCTGGTCCAAACCGGGCCTGGGGGTTGACCCCTGGAACTCTCCCCCGGTATACTCCCCCGTGAAAAATATAGGTAACAATATTTAGATAAGGGTAAAGAGGTGTTTGGGGGATTTATGGTTTGGAAAAAAGGGACATGATAGGGTGGATGGGGGCAATGTGGCAGATTTTGGGAAAAGTATGGAAAAAAGGGGGGAGGTTTTTGGGAAAATAAAAAATTTTTGAGGATAGTGAGGCCCCAGAGGAGATTATTTCCCAGAAAAAAATGGGCCCCTAGACGGGGGGTTTTGATGTCACCGTGGTTTTTCCCAATATAATTATAGATTTTTGTTGTAAAATGAATGCTCGGGTGTTGGCAAGAGGTGGGGGGGGTTTAAAAAATAAAGAATCTAAAAAAAGTGGGGTTGTCACAGTTGCTCTTTGCCGATGACACTGTCTTTGGGGGGTTCTAAAAGAGAAGTTGCAGAAGTTGGTGGATGAGTTTGGAAAGGTATGTGGGGAAAAATTAAAAATGAATATAGGAAAGAGTAAGGTGATGAGGATAACAAAAAAAAAAGATAACGGAGAGGGGTGTGGGGGAGGTAAATGTTTTCCCCGATATTTGGGAGTGGATGTGTCAGCAGATGGGTATATGATGGATGAGGTGAATCATAGAATTAACGGGGGGAAAAATGTAAGTGATGCACTGGGGGGGCTTGTGGGGACAGAAACTTTATCCATGAAAGAAAAAAGGGGGGGAAAAGAAAGGGGGTATAGTTATACCAACACTCTTGTAGGGGTGTGAGACATGGGTTGTAAAATTTTTAAAACAAGGAAAAGGGGCTGGGGCAGTGGAGATGTCATGTCTGGGGGGCAATGTGGGTTGTGAATATAATGCAGGGGAATCCGTAGTTTGGAGATTATGAGGAGGGGGGGGGTTTTTTTCCAAAACTATTATCAGAGAGCTGAGGGGGGTTATTGAGATGGTTTGGACATGGGGGGAGGATGGAAAAAAATGGGGTGACTTCGAGTTATAAATCTGTAGTGTAGGGAAAGGCGGGGGGGGGGTTTTGGCCCCAAAAAAAGGGTTTGGGGGGGGGGGGAAAGGAGGTTTTTTTGCGAGGGTTTTGGGCTTCCAGCAAGCGTGCGTGGGGGGTGTTAGATAGGAGGAATGGAGACAAATGGTTTTTGGACTTGACGTGCTGTTGGAGTGTAAGCAAAAGGGGGCATTTATGAAGGGGGTTTTTTGGGGAAAACCCCGGGGGGGGCCGGGCTTGAGTCCTGGAGATGGGAAGTACAGTGCTGGCACTCTGGAAAAGGGGGGGTTTAAAGTTGCAGTTTTGTAGCTGTAGTGTAAAAAAAAACCCCCCTGGGAAAACAGTGATGGAGTGAATGATGATGAAAATTTTTTTTTTTCAGGCCACCCCCCCCCCCTTTGGGGGGAAACGGGGCCCTTTTTTTTAAAAAAAAATAATAATAATAATAATAAAATAATT
This sequence comes from Cherax destructor, assembly GCA_009830355.1. Classification (NCBI taxonomy): domain Eukaryota; kingdom Metazoa; phylum Arthropoda; class Malacostraca; order Decapoda; family Parastacidae; genus Cherax; species Cherax destructor. The sequence goes on from WNWK01023378.1 coordinate 14,971, forward strand.
ATTATTATTATTATTAAAATTTTCATCATCATTTATTATTATTATTTTTTTTTTATTATTATTATTATTATTATTATTATTATTATTATTATTATTATTATTATTATTATTATTATTATTTTTTTTTTTTATTATTCTATTATTTGGAATCAGCGCGTATTGGGGATACAGTGACTGGGAAAAGGGGGCAATCAGGTTTGGTTCAAGGAAGGGAGGGGGCCCCCCTTTTTTTTGAATCAAAAAAACCCCCGCCCCCGCCAATGAACTGTCATTTGGTTCATGGGTTCCCCAAAAAAGTGTTTATGTGGCTCCCCAAGGGTTTTAATAAAGTAGTTCCTTTGGGGTTTTAAAAACTCATTCCCCCTGGTTTGGTTTCTAACGTTATTCCTTTGGTTCATGGTCTCAATAATGTCATTCATGTGGTTCCCTGGTCTCAATAATGTCATTCATGTGGTTCATGGTCTCAATAACGTCATTCATGTGGTTCATGGTCTCAAAAAGTCATTCCTTTGGGGTTTTTTTGGGCTCAATAACGTCATTCATGTGGTTCATGGTCTCAGTAACGTCATTCGTGTGGTTCATGGTCTCAATAACGTCATTCATGTGGTTCATGGTCTCAGTAACGTCATTCATGTGGTTCATGGTCTCAGTAACGTCATTCATGTGGTTTATGGTCTCAATAACGTCATTCATGTGGTTCATGGTCTCAATAATGTCATTCATGTGGTTCATGGTCTCAATAACGTCATTCATGTGGTTCATGGTCTCAGTAACGTCATTCATGTGGTTCATGGTCTCAATAACGTCCTTCATGTGGTTCATGGTCTCAGTAACGTCATTCATGTGGTTCATGGTCTCAATAATGTCATTCATGTGGTTCATGGTCTCAGTAACGTCATTCATGTGGTTCATGGTCTCAGTAACGTCCTTCATGTGTTTCATGGTCTCAGTAACGTCATTCATGTGGTTCATGGTATCAATAACGTCATTCATGTGGTTCATGGTCTCAATAACGTCCTTCATGTGTTTCATGGTCTCAGTAACGTCATTCATGTGGTTCATGGTCTCAGTAACGTCCTTCATGTGGTTCATGGTCTCAGTAACGTCCTTCATGTGGTTCATGGTCTCAGTAACGTCATTCATGTGGTTCATGGTCTCAGTAACGTCATTCATGGTCTCAGTAACGTTATTCATGTGGTTCATGGTCTCAGTAACGTCCTTCATGTGGTTCATGGTCTCAGTAACGTCATTCATGTGGTTCATGGTCTCAGTAAAGTCTGGCTGGAATGTTTTCTTCATATCAAGAAACCAATCTCAATTAATTGTTACACAAGTTTTCAAGAATGTTCTCATAGTCAGCACTTGTTGGGTGGTGAAGTGCGCCGCCTCTGTGGGGACAAACTGAAGAACCTCCCAGTGCCAAATTGAGCCATCCTTGATTGCCAAAGTGGGCCATCCCTCAGTGCCAAACTGGGTCATCCCTTAGTGCAAAACTGGGCCATCCTTCAGTGCCAAACTGGGTCATCTCTTAGTGCCAAACTGGGCCATCCTTCAGTGCCAAACTGGGCCATAAATGAGTGCCAAAACTAGGCCACTGGTGGTCCGCGGCACACTAAGAGCCACTGGTGGTCCGCGGTACACTAAGGGCCACTGGTGGTCCGCGGCATACTAAGGGCGACTGGTGGTCCACGGCACACTAAGGGCCACTGGTGGTCCCGGCACACTAAGGGCCACTGGTGGTCCGCGGTACACTAAGGGCCACTGGTGGTCCCCGGCACACTAAGGGCCACTGGTGGTCCCCGGTACTAAGGCCACTGGTGGTCCGTGGCACACTAAGGACCACTGGTGGTCCCGGTACACTAAGGGCCACTGGTGGTCCCCGGTACACTAAGGACCACTGGTGGTCCCCGGTACACTAAGGGCCACTGGTGGTCCCCGGTACACTAAGGGCCACTGGTGGTCCGCGGTACACTAAGGGCCACTGGTGGTCCGCGGCACATAAGGGCCACTGGTGGTCACCGGTACACTAAGGGCCACTGGTGGTCCACGGCACACTAAGGGCCACTGGTGGTCACCGGTACACTAAGGGCCACTGGTGGTCCGCGGCACACCAGGAGCCACTGGTGGTCCACGGCACACTAAGGGCCACTGGTGGTCCGCGGTACACTAAGGGCCACTGGTGGTCCGCGGCACACCAGGGTCACTGTGGTACGGGAAAAAGTCTGGCCAGCTTGACACCAGTTCTGCTCCTCCACCCTGGAACACATTTCCTGTTATTCATCAATTATCGGAGCCTAGAAATTGCACCTTTTAGCATAATGGTGTCCGCTAATTTTGTGAGGTTGAAGAGATCATTGTAGTTGTGAAGGCTGGAAGACACTCTCTACGACACCTAATTTACATTCAGTAAAAAACTTATGGTTCTTAGCGATGTTGTTTTGAGTCAGTTAAGTCACCCACGTGACCCATCACACAAAGTATGTTGCTTTGTTGATTTGTTTTGCGTTTTAGCATTAAAAAACTCTTTAGTTCACCTAGTGTTTTCACTAGTAGTAATATTCTCACATTATCATACATATTTGCTTTCAAAATGATGATTTATATTGTTGATGATTTATATTGTTAACGGCTGTAACATTCTCACCATTATTAACATTTCTAGCAGAAAATATTCTTATTATCTTTTATTTTAGTTTTCTTCTTCTTCTTAATATTATTAAGTATTTGGAAATACTAAACTAGGAAGATTAGTTCAATTGATTGTCTGGTCCCTTCAAGGGAGATGTCTCGACGCTTGTGAGGGGTCTTGATCCAAGGAACTAGAGATACCCTCCTCTTCCTTGGACCAAATGTAATTACCATCTATTTATTGTCCAGGCATTGTGAGCCGGGTTTAGCGCTCCTTTATTAAATACTAATTGTTTGTATAGTTGATATACATCATCTCACTCTTCGCATTATGATGCCACAAAAAGCGCTAAACCCTCACGGGTCATGCAGCTCTACAGACCTGTGTAGTTGACGTAGTTTTTAGTTTCTTCTGTATAATAAAAGACGTTGAAGTTCTCTCCTCTTCCTCACAAACTCATATAAATTCTTGTTTCGGGGAAGCGCTAAACCCGTATAGGGTCATACAGCGCATAAGGGAATGGGAGGCAATGCGACTCAATGCATGGGGACATCAGGTTCCATTCCTTGGATCAGAGCCCTCACCGGCATCAAGGAGCCTCCCTCGAGAGGAATATGACAATTGTTATTACAATCTTCACGGGAAAGAGCTAAACCCGTAGAGGGTCATACAGCGCGTGGTGAATGGAAAGTAATCAAGTGTTGATCTGAGGAAGGAGATGGTAGCTCCAATAACTTGTATCAAGAGCCCTTCACCGGCATCAAGGCACCTCCCTTGAAGGGAAGACATCTGTCCTTCGTATGAGTCACTTCTATTGAGATGTATCCTTCACCTTGATTTTGTTGGTTGGCTAATGGGGTTTAAATCCTATCGACTACACGATTGTATTTAGGGCTGCATATCACTTGTACATCACCAGTCAAAAATATTTTATTGGTTAAAATTCGGTTTATAAAGATTTCCCACTGTATTTACACTGAGTGATGTGCACTTCTTGGTATAATAATATATATATATATATATATATATATATATATATATATATATATATATATATATATATATATCCTAACATGAATGTTCTAGTGAATGATACATTTAAATAAAGTGCACTGTACATCACACATGTGTCTTCTTTATGCAAACTCCTCACTGTTTTTATATTTGATCGCATTTTAAGTTTTCTCAGAGACATATATCATACACATTATTTCCGCATTAAGGTTTTACCTGCACTTGTTTGGGTTGAGAGTTCAAGACAAGTTCCTAGGAAATGTTGGATAGTTCTTTGTATAATCCGGTGAACGGACAAGGTAAGCCAGTACTAATACAAGCCAGCCAGTGGTGTCAGCACTGGCTGGCTTGTTTTAAGACTGGCTTACCCTGGTTTGAGCTCTAAAACTGACCTGAGTTCCTTACAGTCGTTAGTTTCTTGTGTATTCTGCTCCAGTAAATTTTCGATTGATGAAGTCGGGGATTTCTTAGATTCGCCAATAATAAATTTATATTTACGTTAACTATAGTGTTGTGATCAGTTATGCTTAAAATTTGTCTCTGTTCAACTCTTCACTGTCTGTGAAGATTATTATTAAACAGTATTTATGGGGAAAGGGAAGCAATTAGGTTTGAGCCTAGGAAGCGGAGGGCAGCTTCCATTACCTGAATCAAGTGCCCTTCATCGACGTCTAGCCATCTAGACACCTTCATTGAACGTAGTTTAAGACCACAGTGTTTGCTATAATCTTTAGGTATGTTAAGACCACAGTGGTCTATATTATAATAAAAAAAGGCCCTAAACCTACAAAGGTCATACAGAGCACAGTGGTCTATAATCTTCCAGGTAGTTCACGACTACAGTGGTGTTGTCTATAATCTTCCAGGTAGTTCACGACTACAGTGGTGTTGTCTATAATCTTCCAGGTAGTTCACGACTACAGTGGTGTTGTCTATAATCTTCCAGGTAGTTCACGACTACAGTGGTGTTGTCTATAATCTTCAGGGTAGTTCACGACTACAGAGGTGTTGTCTATAATCTTCCAGGTAGTTCACGACTACAGTGGTGTTGTCTATAATCTTCCAGGTAGTTCACGACTACAGTGGTGTTGTCTATAATCTTCCAGGTAGTTCACGACTACAGTGGTGTTGTCTATAATCTTCCAGGTAGTTCACGACTACAGTGGTGTTGTCTATAATCTTCAGGGTAGTTCACGACTACAGAGGTGTTGTCTATAATCTTCCAGGTAGTTCACGACTACAGTGGTGTTGTCTATAATCTTCAGGGTAGTTCACGACTACAGAGGTGTTGTCTATAATCTTCCAGGTAGTTCACGACTACAGAGGTGTTGTCTATAATCTTCCAGGTAGTTCACGACTACAGTGGTGTTGTCTATAATCTTCCAGGTAGTTCACGACTACAGTGGTGTGGTCTATAATCTTCAGGGTAGTTCACGACTACAGAGGTGATGTCTATAATCTTCCAGGTAGGCTTCAGGTAAAGTCTACTTTACATTTGGTTAAAATCGTCAACAAGGCGGAAATATTTGGTGAAGGATTTCCTGGGAATTTCTAGGCAGCAGTATGAGTTCAGCGAATTGCTCTGCTGTTGCTGCAGACATTAGTCTGCATGTGATAATAAATGTCATTTTTTTTATTCATTACTTCTATTTCAGTTGCTGCTGTTCCATGTCATTTTAGAAATTAACTGCAGATAATTGAATATTTCCCGCAAACCTTCGCTTCCCGTTAAAGTATTAACTCTGTCACGTCCGTGAGCATTATATGTACATCTGTGAGCATTATATGTACATCTATGAGCATTATATGTACATCTGTGAGCATTATATGTACATCTGTGAGCATTATATGTACATCTGTGAGCATTATATGTACATCTGTGAGCATTATATGTACATCTGTAAGCATTATATGTACATCTGTGAGCATTATATGTACATCTGTGAGCATTATATGTATATCTGTGAGCATTATATGTACATCTGTGAGCATTATATGTACATCTGTGAGCATTATATGTACATCTGTAAGCATTATATGTACATCTGTGAGCATTATATGTACATCTGTGAGCATTATATGTACATCTGTGAGCATTATATGTACATCTGTGAGCATTATATGTACATCTGTGAGCATTATATGTACATCTGTGAGCATTATATGTACATCTGTGAGCATTATATGTACATCTGTGAGCATTATATGTACATCTGTGAGCATTATATGTACATCTGTGAGCATTATATGTACATCTGTGAGCATTATATGTACATCTGTGAGCATTATGTGTACATCTGTGAGCATTATATGTACATCTGTGAGCATTATGTGTACATCTGTGAGCATTATGTGTACATCTGTGAGCATTATGTGTACATCTGTGAGCATTATATGTACATATGTGAGCATTATATGTACATCTGTGAGCATTTTATGTACATCTGTGAGCATTATATATACATCTGTGAGCATTATATGTACATCTGTAGCATTATATGTACATCTGTGAGCATTATATGTACATCCGTGAGCCTTATATGTACATCCGTGAGCATTATATGTACATCTGTGAGCATTATATGTACATCTGTGAGCATTATATGTACATCTCGTGAGCATTATATGTACATCTGTGAGCATTATATGTACATCTGTAAGCATTATATGTACATCTGTGAGCATTATATGTACATCTGTGAGCATTGTCTTCAGTATATCCGGAGCATTTATACTCTACCACATGTGAACATTATATTTCAACATTATATATATACTCTACGACATCTGTGAATATTAAATTTTATATGACTTAGACGGGATAATATATATTTTTTTCAGGACGCGAGTGATAAAAGGATGAGGATGTAATAAGTAGTATAACCACTGGTAACTTTAAAAATATACATGAACAAATTACTGAAGACAAGACACCAGGAGCTAAACTCCTCTCCTGGAGCCACAAACACCAGCTACAGTTTTTGTATACAAATCGTTAGTCTACAAATTCCGGCAACATGCACCAATTAACTCGACAACGGCCTCCAGACCTGCCATTCTCAAGCTTTACATGAATTAAAATTAAAATGGGAAAAGAGGCTGATTGCGTTGTTTTCGCTAATGAAGTAAGATGGCACCGATGCCAGTTTTGTTGTAGCTCTTTAAGGGTGACAGGTGGCGCTGCACCAGCGACTGGTACTTAGTGGGTCACGTTGTTGAGCGGTGCGGGGTGATGGGGCAGACTGGCGCCACCACGGAAAATCTACGGTCACGTCAAGTCTTATTTCATTACTGTGAGCGTCTTGGAGGAGGGGGGGAGGGGGGATCCCCCGCTCAGGCTGACATGCACACACACGCACTCACGCACACATACGTGAACGCGCACGCACGTACACGCGCACACACATATATATATATACACACACACACACACACATTAACATGCATGAAAGAATAAAGGAGACATCCCCAGACATAATAGCACTCACAGAAACGAAACTCACCAGGATGATAACAGATGCAATCTTCCCACCCGGATATCAAATCCTCAGGAAAGATAGAGGGAGCAGAGGGGGAGGAGGAGTTGCACTGCTCATTAAGAACAGGTGGGGATTTGAGGAAGTGGAAGGAATGGATGGAATGGGTGAAAGGGACTACATAGTAGGAACAATTCAGTCTGAGGGCCATAAGGTGATAATTGCTGTAATGTACAACCCGCCACAGAACTGCAGGAGGCCAAGAGAAGAATACGACGAGAGCAACAGAGCAATGGTAGACACACTAGCCGAGGTAGCCAGAAGAGCCCACATGGGGAGAGCAAAGTTACTAGTTATGGGTGATTTCAATCACAAAGAGATTGATTGGGAAACCTAGAGCCCCATGGGGGTCCTGAATCATGGAGAGCCAAGATGATGGATGTGGTACTGGAAAACCTCATGCATCAACATGTTAGAGACACTACCAGAGAGAGAGGTGGGATGATCCAGCAAGACTGGACCTAGTATTCACCTTGAGTAGTTCGGACATCGAGGATATCACGTATGAAAGGCCCCTTGGAGCTAGTGATCATTTGGTTCTGTGTTTTGATTATATAGTTGAGCTACAAGTGGAGAGGGAGCAGGAATAGGAAGGAGAAACGAAACTACAAAGGGGGACTACACAGGCATGAGGAACTTCCTACAAGACGTTCAGTGGGAGAGAGAATTGAGGAAAACCAGTAAAAGAAATGATGGAATATGTGACAACCAAATGCAAAGAGGCAGAGGAGAGGTTTGTCCCCAAGGGAAACAGAAGTAATGGGAAGACCAGAACGAGTCCTTGGTTCACCCAGAGGTGTAGGGAGGCAAAAAGTAAGTGTAATAGAGAATGGAAAAAGTACAGAAGACAAAGGACCCAGGAAAATAAAGAGATTAGCCGAAGAGCCAGAAACGAATATGCACAGGTAAGAAGGGAGGCTCAGCGACAATATGAAAATGATATAGCATCAAAAGTCAAGTCTGACCCGAAGCTGTTGTATAGCCACATCAGGAGGAAAACAACAGTCAAGGACCAGGTAATCAGGCTGAGAAAGGAAGGTGGGGAGTTCACAATAAACGACCAAGAGGTATGTGAGGAGCTCAACATGAGATTTAAAGAAGTATTTACACAGGAGACAGGTAGGACTCCAGGAATTCAGAATAGGAGGTATACCAACAAGTGCTGGATGAAATACACACAACCGAGGAGGAGGTGAAGAAGCTGCTATGTGAACTGATACCTCAAAAGCGGTGGGACCGGACAACATTTCTCCGTGGGTCCTTAGAGAGGAGCAGAGATGTTGTGTGTGCCACTAACACAAATCTTCAACACATCCATTGAAACTGGGCAACTACCTGAGGCGTGGAAGATGGCAAATGTAGTCCCAATTTTTAAGAAAGGAGACAGACACGAGGCATTAAACTACAGACCTGTGTCACTGACGTGTATAGTATGCAAAGTCATGGAGAAGATCATCAGGAGGAGAGTGGTGGAGCACCTAGAAAGACACAAGCTTATAAACGACAACCAGCACGGTTTCAGGGAAGGAAAATCCTGTGTCACAAACCTACTGGAGTTTTATGATAAGGTAACAGAAGTAAGACACGAGAGAGAGGGTGGATAGACTGCATTTTTTGGACTGCAAGAAGGCGTTCGACACAGTTCCTCACAAGAGGTTAATGCAAAAGCTAAAGGATCAGGCACACGTAACAGGAAAACACTGCAATGGATCAGAGAATATCTGACAGGAGGCAACAACGAGTCATGGTACGGACGAGATGTCAGAGTGGGCACCTGTGACGAGTGGAGTTCCACAAGGGTCAGTCCTAGGACCTGTACTGTTTTTGGTATATGTGAATGACATAGGAAGGGATAGACTCAGAAGTGTCCCTGTTTGCAGATGATGTGAAGTTAATGAGAAGAATAAAATCAGTCGAGGATCAGGCAGGACTACAAAGAGACCTGGACAGGCTGCAAGCCTGGTCCAGTAACTGGCTCCTGAATTTAACCCTGCCAAATGTAAAGTCATGAATATCGGGGAAGGGCAAAGAAGACCGCAGACAGAGTATAGTCTAGGTGGCCAAAGACTGCAAGCCTCACTCAAAGAAAAGATCTTGGGGTGAGTATAATACCGAGCACATCTCCTGAGGCACACATCAATCAGATAACTGCTGCAGCATACGGGCGGCTGGCAAACCTAAGAATAGCGTTCAATACCTCACTAAGGAATCATTCAAGACTCTGTATACCATATACGTCAGGCCCATACTGGATTTGCAGCACCGGTTTGGAACCCACACCTGGTCAAGCACGTCAAGAAATTAGAGAAAGTGAAAAGGTTTGCAACAAGACTAGTCCCAGAGCTAAGGGGATTGTCCTACGAAGAAAGGTTAAGGGAAATCGGCCTGACGACACTAGAGGACAGGAGGGTTAGGGAGACATGATAACGACATAAAAATACTGGAGGAATAGATAAGGTGGACAGAGACAAGATGTCCAAAAGGGGGACACAGAAACAAGGGGTCATAATTGGAAGTTGAAGACTCCTATGAGTCAAAGGGATGTTAGGAAGTATTTCTTCAGTCATAGAGTTGTCAGGAAGTGGAATAGCTTAGAAAGCGACATAGTGGAGGCAGGAACCATACATAGTTTTAAGACTAGGTTTGATAAAGCTCATGGAGCAGGGAGAGAGAGGACCTAGTAGCAATCAGTGAAGAGGCGGGGCCAGGAGCTATGACTCGACCCCTGCAACCACAAATAGGTGAGTACAAATAGGTAGTACACACTAAAGACTGATTGACAAATAACAATAATCAAGGAAGTACAAGGGAAAATTATTTTTAATATATAATGAGGAAGCACTAAACCCTTAGGGTCACACAGCACTTACAGAACATGGGGGAAAATAAGCAATCAGGTTCGATCCGATTATTATTATTATTATTATAATCAAAAGAAGCGCTAAACCACAAGGGTTATACAGCATGGTTCGATCCGAGAAAGGAGAAGTCTAATTCCTCGGATCAAGAACCCCCATCACCTCCCCTGATCGGGTACCTATTTTGAATCAAAGAGTAGCAAGGACACAGAATTGACGCTGCAGGAGGACGTATCAGGGTGGGCGAGGGTGACGAGTGGGCATCCCAAAGGATCATCACTATTAGGATTTATACTTTATCCGATACACGAAACTGACCTACCAGAGGGCACTGAACTCCATAAATCTGCCAAGCTAGCAGCCCTCAGGCTATAAAAACTATGCTTTCACTTCCAGTTAAATCAGCCAGCGTGATAAATGAGAAAAAAATCGTTTACGTAAAGGAAATTTACATACGCTAACAATTTTTTCAGCGACGAAAATAAAATACATCTATATTTTAGCAACGAGTCTTGAATATTTGTGTTTCTGTACACATTTCTACTTACATATACGATATATATATATATATATATATATATATATATATATATATATATATATATATATATATATATATATATATACACCTCAGTACTCAAGTCTGACCAACAGGTTTACATCAATCTCTTCATAAATGTAATGTTAGCTTACTCACTCTTTAACAGAACTTCAAATTCCAAGGACGTTTTGTCTTCACTCACTCCAACCTAAGATGCTCATACATGCTTGCTGGATGCTCAAACCCTAATGACTAAAAACGTCCTTTCCCTATGTCCTACAATTCTTCCTGGAACGTCTCCTACACTTTCCATCCCCACTTCTCAGTTTTATATGCCCTCTTGACCACTCTATCCTACTTCATCCTTTCTAGATGATCAATCAACCACAACAAAGTCTCCTGTACTTTCTGTATTACATCATCCCTTCTAATAACCGCACCGTCCTTTAATTTTTACTTTCTTTATTCTAGTTGTAATATTCTCACTACACAGATCTCCACTGCCTCTCCTCCTCGCTGAAACTTATCAAGACTAATGCATCAAACTCAGTCGAGTGTGATGCATTAGTCTGGTATATTTACTCTGGTATATTTACCTTTTTTGTACTCACTGATAAACTTTTCTTGGTGGCTGCCTTAACACTTGATCTTTTAACTTGGTCTAGTCTATGACTCTCCTCGTCTTTCCTACACCCACACAGCTATTTGATGCCTAAATGTATTACATTATTTTATAAATGGTCAAGCGCTAAACCCGTAGGTCCACAGCTTCCACGAAAATGGGAGGCAGATTCATTCCAAGGTTAAGATGGGTTCACTCCGGAACAAGAGCCCATCACCGGCATCTTCCTATTAAGTCACTGTCGCCGCACCCTACCTGACTTATTCCATCAAGTGTGTCAGTGAAGTGTCGTCGTCTACAGTCCTTACCCCATATGTGTATCATGGGTGAGCCGTGGTAGTACTACAGTCAGCATCACCTTTGCTGCCATGTGTGCGACATCCCGAGTCCACCAACCGCTGCCATCTTTGTTCCAATTTGTTTCTTCCGCTGCCTGATGACTTCCGGAGCGCGACGTCCCCCCAGCACTCTTATATCCCGGCGCCGAAACCGTCGCCATCACAATGGTTTGAACCCATTGTTAATAACCGAACAAGTGGCTTACAAAGACATTCTCAGACCAGTCCACATTACCACATCTTCCAGTTTACAAACGATTTCACCATTTTGCAGCTAGTCAAATATTTCATCATTTTTACATGCAAGTTATTGTCTTTTATATTATCTGGACATACCAGTATTTTTATCATGATCCGTCACTCTGGATTGGGAAACGTTAGTAGCTTCACTAACTGTAGTCCTGGACTGTGTTGTAGGGACGAGAGGTCTGTCGTAAAGACTTACAGTCTAGGGTCGCAGTTAGTGACCTGCTAACATTTCTAGCCGCCCTTATTATTGAAGTTCCCATCAGCATGGTTGCAGAGCAGTGGACTCGCAAATTCATGGAGCCGTTTCCATCCCTTGGAACTCATGAAAGTTAGATGTTTATTTTAGTTACACACATTACTTTCCTGTATTCTTTCTAAATGTAAAGTTCTCGAACTTGAATCCACTATTTCCAGTTCTTTCTTGATAAGAGGTCTTGAGCGCCATATTCATATCGCCTTTATTATACCTGTCATCTACTTGTGTATGCCTCAATCACTCCTTCCTCCTACGTCTTTCAGTTGTTGAGTACAAGCTCAGGGCTCTCAGTCTATCTTCTTATACAGTGAATTAATTTACTCATCTTTTTATGTTGTCAAATGCCTTTACATCCATACTCCTGCTCTCTAAGACTGTATCGTGGTGGGTTTTATATATATATATATATATATATATATATATATATATATATATATATATATATATATATATATATATATAATATAATATAATGCATGCCATTTTTAGTGGTTATATAATAAATGAACACCACGTCACATCCAAGGATTCAAATGAGAGTCTTTTAAAAGCCCCATAAGCTTTATTCTCAAAATATACAAACAGACAAATGATAATCGCTTATTGTCACAAATGGTAACAAAAAAATGATTTTCACAACCATGAACCTTGTTTTTTTTAGAGAATGTGAAGACGTATGTTTCTCTGAGTATGTGGAGACACCTCAACCTGGCCTTCGATATAGCTGATGTGCAGCCTAGCTCAGTGTCGACATGCTGTGTAACCTAAATTAGTGTCGGCATGCTGTGAGCCTCTCTCAGAAGATTGACATGCTATGCAGTCTCTCTCAGAGGGTCGACATGTTGCGCAGCCTCTCTCAGAAGGTTGACATGTATGCAGTCTCTCAGAGGGTCGACATGTTGTGCAGCTTCTCTCAGAGGGTCGACATACTGTACAGCCTCTCTCAGAGGGTCGACATGCTGTGCAGTCTCTCAGAGGGTCGACATGCTGTGCAGCCTCTCTCTGGGTCGACATGCTGTGCGGCCTCTCTCAGAGGGTCGACATGCTGTGCAGCCTCTCTCAGAGGGTCGACATACATCGCTTTACATGTGTTACTCTTTTTTTATTATTATTATTCCCCCAGTGGTTTATACTGTTACATACTGGGTGTTACTGGTTCCAACTGTGGGGTCATGACCACAGGTTTGACCAGGAGGATTGATGCCCCCGTGCTGTCCCCCGCTGGTGCCCGAGCAGCTCCCTGGTACACTCCTGCTCTACGTAGCCTCATCCCACTAAACTGCTACTTTACCGATTTCTCTTTTATGAACTCTGACTTTTGTCACTTTCTCTTTGTCTGTCTCTATCTCTCTCCACACACTCATGGCCGCGGAGCTGGGTCTGGTAAGGCTGGTGTAGGATTGTTTTCTGCAAGCTGGACGGAGGATTTGGGTGGCGGGGAAGGATGGTGCAAAAGCCTCAACCACGAGGCCGTGTAGTGTAGCGTTGTGTGTGTGTGTGTGTGTGTGTGTGTGTGTGTGTGTGTGTGTGTGTGTGTGGTGGTGGCTTTGGTAACGTGACAACATTCAATCCAGCAAACCGATCTAAAAACCGATTTCTTGTACCATAAACATTTCCTGCAACCCTTCCAAAACGTGTAAGACAGGGAGGGTGAGTGTGTGTGTGTGTGTGTGTGTGTGTGTGAGAGAGAGAGAGAGAGAGAGAGAGAGAGAGAGAGAGAGAGAGAGAGAGAGAGAAGGTGGTTGTGGATCAATAGGGAAGTGTTGTGTGCAGAGCTGTATGCTGGAGACCTTCACGTTACTTCCACCACCCACCAAAAAGGCACCCACCCACATACTGCAGGCACCCACCCACATACTGCAGGCACCCACCCACATACTGCAGGCACCCACCCACATACTGCAGGCACCCACCCACATACTGCAGGCACCCACCCACATACTGCAGGCACCCACCCACATACTGCAGGCACCAACCCACATACTGCAGGCATCCACCACATGCAGACACCCACCCACATATTGCAGGCATCCACCCACATACTGCAGGCACCCACCCACATACTGCAGGCACCCACCCACATACTGCAGGCACCCACCCACATACCAGGCACCCACCCACATACTGAGGCACCCACTCACGGAGACACCCACACAATCACAAATGCACTATCCAGCTATCCACACCTTAAACACAAACCTACGCTTCCAACGAAAGTGTTTAGATTGTTCCTTGTTCACTGGTTAATTTCAAGTTGAGCAAAAGGTATATAAATATGGAGTAGATGAAAGGTGTAGGTAACGTCCTAGGAAGGATTGGAAGGAAGGAGGAAGGAGGTTTTGAGAGGCGGAGGTTTGAGCATCCAGCAAGCATATTGAGCATGTTTGGGCGGAGGAGCGAGAAAGAGATGTTGGAGTGTGAGGAAGGTTACATATATGAAGGGTTTCGGTGAAACCGGTTGTTAAGACAGAAGGGTGGTGATGATGCGGTTCCACTAAACAACATTTTTGGAAGTAATGTTGAATGAGGACGGGAATTCAAGTTTCTTCTGTCGCCCTACCTTTATGGGAAACGGTCATTCTGAATTTGGTTTGTGTCAGGTTAAAATGACATAAGAGCATTTATACACAGGGTGTGTGTGTATAAGAGCATCTGTGGAGGCCCGCCCCCCACTCGAACAAGGACACACTGGCTTTCCAATCCCTCATCATTCAAGCATTATTACACTAATCCTGCCTCATCCAACTAATCTTTTAAAAATTGTCCCATCTTAGTCCCTTATCGCTCATCATGGCGTCAGGGGGTACTGTCAATTATTTTGGAGTTTTACATATGAATCCTCACTTTGTTATGAGTCACCAACAAGACCTCCTACAGAAGCCAAACAAAAGAAAAATATTGCACGGAGGTTGTCTTAGTTCCGTGCAAATTTTTCGCTGGCCATGTGGTACATATCCAAATTTTAAACAAGTTTGTAAAACATTCGTCATAATTCCTATATTTGGGGGTGGGTTTGCTTTAGTTTTATGTTAATTTCGGAAGAGGGGGAGTGGGGGGAGGCCCGGATGGTATGTTCCAACAATGTTGAGACCAGCTGGCAACTTGCTGCCAGGGGCCACCCTCCCCTTCCACCATCTCCGCCAACATTCTCCAATCATTCCCAGCCTCAGAATTTCGCAGATTTTATAAATTAACTCGTTATTCAGTTGGGAAAAAAGAGACAAAAAAAATTGATGTGTGAAAGCAGAAAGAAAGGATGGGGAGTGGGCGGCGGGTGGGCGGAACACTACCACCCCCCCGCCCGGTGGCGCCGTCACAGGGAGTGGGGAACCAAACCAAAACAAAGATTTTATCCCACGTATCACAGGCACAAATGAATTGTTTGTTGACCTGTAAACCCAGTCATTAGTATGAAAGCACCACACTATATGTATATATATATATATATACATATACAAAAAAAATATAATATATATAATATTATATATATATATACATATGTATAATTATATATAATATTATATATTTTATATATATATATATATATATATATATATATATATATATATATAATATATATATGTATATATATAAAAAAATATATATATATATATATATATATATATATATATATATATATATATATATAAAAGAAAGAGATAGGAAGATTCAAGAAGTTGGGAAGGGAAAGAGGAGGGCCCAAAAAATATGGCGGGGAAAATGGGGGGAAGTGTGGCAGGAGACTCAGTCGTCCGCAAGTACACACCAGAATGTAGTGAGGCCAAGCTTTTACACCCCCCCCCAGCCAGTGCGGGGGTACATCACCTACACTAGCCAGTGAGGGACTACACCTATACTAGGGGGCACTACTGGATCACACTTCCCACAGGCAGCGCGTGCAAGTCACCGGATTCTTTTTTATTCCACCACTCCTCTTCCCCCTTTTTTTGGAAAAATTTAGGGAGGAAACGATCAGAAAATTCAGTTGACAACGATGACTTTTTTGAGTCAGTGGAGGTGATAACGACAAGAGAATCGGCGTGAAATTGTCAAGATGGGCAAAGCACCATAAGCCTTACACACTTCCTGCTCCAGGGGGGTCACGGCAAAACTTTTTGGGTACAAATAATAAATTTGGAATTCAGTGTAAAACTCCCCCTGAA
>WNWK01023379.1:0-31176 GCA_009830355.1 Cherax destructor
CCTCATATCTCGGTAACTACTGACCCATATTCTTTTTTTTTATCCTATAACACTTGAAAAATGTGCTCTTTATTTCTATATAAAAAAAATCAAAAGATTCGGGGCTTTGGGCGAGCTAACGTAAATATACGTTTGGACTGTTTAAGGGTTAAACCAGTTGGCTTTTTGGATGACTCAGAAATTGTGCAGATGGTTGTAAATCCACAGCAGCAAGCCAGTGGAGGAGAAAGCAGTGATGAAAATGAGGAAGATGTAGCAGTCTCTCTATTGATAGGTTAATTAAGTGTGTATTCTAACCTAACCACTCTGTAATCATGCAAACTCACTAATCCGGCACACTACAGGTCCCAATGATGCCGGATTAGTGATGGCCGACCTGTATACAAACATAAGAAATGAAAGAACACTGCAGTATGTCTACTGGCCCAAACTAGGCAAGTCCTTCTCTAAACCAACCATTCCCACAAACCACCCACTTATCCAACCTTTTCCAAAGCTTTCCAAGAATTAGCTTCAATACTTCAGATACTAATCAAACCCAGCCCTTCTTACATGTAAAAACAAAAATGAACAAAGCACTGGGAGAATATTCACTTCAGCCATCACCTATAATGCTGGCTTCTGCTGAATGTATCCTTCATCACTGAAGGCATAGTAGTCCCCATCATTGGAAGTACGAGTGGCTTGTCCGTAATTAATTGGTTCCAAGGGGCCAATGTCGTACATGCAAAAACAGCGTAATTCGGAGTATGTATCATGAGTGCTGGCACTCTGAAGGAGGGCTGTTAATGTTGCAGTTTTGTTGCTGTAGTGTAAGCACGCCTCTGGCAAGACAGTGATAGAGTGAATGATGATGAAAGTTTTTCTTTGTCGGGCCACCCTGCCTTGGTGGGAAACGGCCTGTGTGTTAATAAAAAAATATAATAACAAAAACTGGCATCTAGAGGCAGAAAAATACTAACCCACAGGTTGACACACAAACTTCTGGAAGACATGTCCCTTCGCTAACAATTTTTCAGTCGCTGGAACCACAGCAGCTGAAAGTACCATAATGAGCTATTACCCTATTTTATACAAGCATCAATTTAAACATCTCTCTCTCAAAACTTAGAATTTCAAATTAACTTTTCATAATAAAATAATATTTTATATGAACAACACAATTATAAAAAATAAATGAATTTTCAAAAAGATTTTCAGCCAATTATGAGGGACTTTATTTTTTTTTTTTAACACATCGGCCGATTCCCACCAAGGCAGGGTGGCCCGAAAAAGAAAAACTTTCATCATCATTCACTCCATCACTGTCTTGCCAGAGGGGTGCTTTACACTACAGTTATAAAACTGCAACATTAACACCCCTCCTTCAGAGTGCAGACACTGTACATCTCCAGGACTCAAGTCCGGCCTGCCAGTTTCTCTGAATCCCTTCATAAGTGTTACTTTGCTCACACTCCAACAGCACGTCAAGTATTAAAAACCATTTGTCTCCATTCACCCCTATCAAATACGCTCATACATGCTTGCTGGAAGTCCAAGCCCCTCACACACAAAACCTCCTTTACCCCCTCCCTCCATCCTTTCCTAGGCCGACCCCTACCCCGCTTTCCATCCACTACAGATTTATACACTCTCGAAGTCATTCTGTCTCGTTCCATTCTCTCTACATGTCCGAACCACCTCAACAACCCCTCCTCAGCTCTCAGGATAATAGTTTTGGTAATCCCACACCTCCTCCTAATTTCCAAACTCCGAATTCTCTGCATTATATTCACACCACACATTGACCTCAGACATGACATCTCCACTGCCTCCAGCCTTCTCCTCATTGCAACATTCATTACCCATGCTTCACACCCATATAAGAGTGTTGGTATAACTATACTCTCATACATTCCCCTCTTTACTTCCATGGACAAAGTTCTTTGTCTCCACAGACTCCGAAGTGCTCCACTCACCCTTTTCCCCTCATCAATTCTATGATTCACCTCATCCTTCATAGACCCATCTGCTGACATGTCCACTCCCAAATATCTGAATACATTCACCTCCTCCATACTCTCTCCCTCCAATCTGATATCCAATCTTTCGTCACCTAATCTTTTTGTTATCTTCATCACCTTACTCTTTCCAATATTCACTTTCAATTTTCTTCTTTTACACACCCTACCAAATTCCTCTACCAACTTTATTTACCTTTGTAAAATGGTTGAAGGAGAATAAAAAAAAAGGTAAAGGCTCCATTAAATGAAATTCAACTAATATATATTAAAACTACTTCAGAAACATGCAGAGCACTTACAAACTGTCCGTGAGGCCACATCCAGCATCATTTCAACATTGCTCATAATAAAGTGGTATTTGTGAGCAATTTTCTTGGCCTCTACGAGTTGTTCACTTGATACAAGGGTTACAGATTTGTTTCTAACAGGAGCCCTAAAAAAAAAAAATAATTTAAGAATCCTGTATGCAAAGACAACATATGTCACTTTTGTGCTGAGTGAATGGGTGAAAGTGATCATGAAATCACAAATACAGTGAACCACCGGATTTCGTCAATAATTCTTTCCAGAAGGCTGTTCAAGTGCCGTTACTGAACGAATTTGTTCCCATAAGAACGAATGTAAATTAGATTAGTCCGTTTCAGACCCCCAAAAATACGCTTACAAAATTGTTTGAGTTGGGAGCAGTACAAAATCCGGGGGTCCACTGTACTGGTAAAAATAATGCATTAATTAATTAAGAAGTATTTTAATAGGAACAGGTTCTAAGAGCATGGGACATTTCTGGTATATTTTTAAATGTTTATACAGTACACTACTGTATAAACATTTAAAAATATACCAGAAATGTTATAAATGGTGCAAAGGTAACATTAAAACAATATCAAAGATGGTTGACACAAACTCACTACCATTATAGTATGTTCCTCACTTAGCAACGAATTCGTTTAACCCTTTTAGGGTTGAGACCCCCGATCCTGAACTCGTTCTCAGGGTGGAAAATTAAAAAAAAAAAAATTCTTATGAAATGATAATCTTTTCCCAATGGTAATGACACCAAAAGTAGAAAATTTGATGGAAAACTTACGGAATTATGCTCTCACGAAGTTAGCGGTCTTGACGATGTATACGCATAGGAAATTTTGCCCACTTTGAGCCCTATTTTTGGCCAATTCCAGTGTTCCTGTCGACTAAAATCATAACTATTTCGCTAGAACTCCATTTATTCTATCGAATGAGTACAAGAAACCACCCATTTACTGATTTCAACTACCCAATAAAGTGTTCAGAAATTGGCAATTTGGCCAATTTCACACAAATTTCAAATGAAGCCAATTTCAAAATAGCACTAAAATAAAAAAATTCTCTGTTTATTAGTCATGCCTCCAGGTCCCTCTTATATTACTCTTGCTTTCCATTTTGAATTTTTATTCTCACAAAAAATGGAAGATTTACTGCTATGCAGACTACTGCATTATTGTAAAAATGGTATAAATAATATCACCGCATTTTTTATTTTTTTTTTATTAACACATCGGTCGATTCCCACCATGAACAACACAATTATAAAAAATAAATGAATTTTCAAAAAGATTTTCAGCCAATTATGAGGGACTTTATTTTTTTTTTTAACACATCGGCCGATTCCCACCAAGGCAGGGTGGCCCGAAAAAGAAAAACTTTCATCATCATTCACTCCATCACTGTCTTGCCAGAGGGGTGCTTTACACTACAGTTATAAAACTGCAACATTAACACCCCTCCTTCAGAGTGCAGACACTGTACTTCCCATCTCCAGGACTCAAGTCCGGCCTGCCAGTTTCCATGAATCCCTTCATAAATGTTACTTTGCTCACACTCCAACAGCACGTCAAGTATTAAAAACCATTTGTCTCCATTCACTCCTATCAAATACGCACACGCATGCTTGCTGGAAATCCAAGCCCCTCGCACCCAAAACCTCTTTTACCCCCTCCCTCTAACCTTTCCTAGGGCGACCCCTACCCCGCCTTCCCTCCACTACAGATTTATACACTTTCGAGGTCATTCTATTTCGTTCCATTCTCTCTACATGTCCGAACCACCTCAACAACCCCTCCTCAGCCCTCTGGATAATAGTTTTGGTAATCCCGCACCTCCTCCTAATTTCCAAACTCCGAATTCTCTGCATTATATTCACACCACACATTGACCTCAGACATGACATCTCCACTGCCTCCAGCCTTCTCGTTGCGACATTCATCACCCATGCTTCACACCCATATAAGAGTGTTGGTATAACTATACTCTCATACATTCCCCTCTTTACTTCCATGGACAAAGTTCTTTGTCTCCACAGACTCCAAAGTGCACCATTCACCCTTTTCCCCTCATCAATTCTATAATTCACCTCATCCTTCATAGACCCATCTGCTGACATGTCCACTCCCAAATATCTGAATACATTCACCTCCTCCATACTTTCTCCCTCCAATCTGATATCCAATCTTTCGTCACCTAATCTTTTTGTTATCCTCATCACCTTACGCTTTCCTATATTCACTTTCAATTTTCTTCTTTTACATACCTTACCAAATTCATCCACCAACCTCTGCAACTTCTCTTCAGAATCTCCCAAAAGCACATTGTCATCAGCAAAAAGCAACTGTGACAACTCCCACTTTGTATTTGATTCTTTGTCTTTTAACCCCACACCTCTTGCCAAGACCCTCGCATTCACTTCTCTTACAACCCCATCTATAAATATATTGAACAACCACGGTGACATCACACATCCTTGTCTAAGGCCTACTTTTACCGAGAAATAATCTCCCTCTCTCCTACACACTCTAACCTGAGCCTCACTATCCTCATAAAAGCTCTTCACTGCTTTCAGTAACCTACATCCTATTCCATACACCTGCAACATCTGCCACATTGCCCCCTTATCCACCCTATCAAACGCCTTTTCCAGATCCATAAATGCCACAAAAACCTCTTTACCCTTATCCAAATACTGTTCACCTATGTGTTTTACTGCAAACACTTGGTCTACACACCCCCTACCTTTCCTAAAGCCACCTTGTTCATCTGCTATTCTACTCTCCATCTTACTCTTAATTCTTTCAATAATAACTCTACCATACACTTTACCTGGTATACTCAACAGACTTATTCCCCTATAATTTTTGCACTCTCTTTTGTCCCCTTTGCCTTTATACAAAGGAACAATACACGCTCTCTGCCAGTCCCTAGGTACCTTACCCTCTTCCATACATATATTAAATAATAACACCAACCACTCCAAAACTATATCTCAGCCTGCTTTTAACATTTCTACCTTTATCCCATCAATCCCGGCTGCCTTACCCCCTTTCATTCTACCCACTGCCTCATGAACTTCCCCCACACTCACAACTGGCTCTTCCACACTCCTACAAGATGTTATTCCTCCTTGCCCTATACACAAAATCACAGCTTCCCTGTCTTCATCAACATTTAACAACTCCTCAAAATATTCCCTCCATCTTCCCGATACCTCTAACTCTCCATTTAATAACTCTCCTCTCCTATTTTTAACTGTCAAATCCATTTATTCCCTAGGCTTCCTCAACTTATTAATCTCACTCCAAAACTTTTTCTTATTTTCAACAAAATTTGTTGATAACATCTCACCCACTCTCTCATTTGCTCTCTTTTTACATTGCTTGATCACTCTCTTAACCTCTCTTTTTTTCTTCATATACTCTTCCCTCCTTGCATCACTTCTACTTTGTAAAAGCCTCTCATATGCTAACTTTTTCTCCCTTACTATTCTCTTTACATCATCATTCCACCAATTGCTCTTCTTCCCTCCGCACCCACTTTCCTGTAACCACAAACTTCTGCTGAACACTCTAACACTACATTATTTAACCTACTCCATACATCTTCGACCCCATTGCCTACACTCTCACTGCATTTGTGAAAGAATATTAGACTCACCAGTTGACGTGTATTGGACGAGTGGCGTGATTTGTTTACTCTTGAACATTGGCAAAAAATGAACATTTCTGCTATTTTGAGCTCAATTTCAAGGTACTTATCATCGTGAAACCAATCAAAATCATCTTCATTTCTTTAATATATCTTCCATTCTATCAAATGAGATCAAGAAAACGAGCATACAACCATAAATACCATATGTAAATACACTGCAAAGTCGCTGCTTTAAACCAAAAACACGGTCGGAGTTTTTTTTCTCATTATGCACTGTGTGCTGCAGAATTTTTTTTATACTGAGCACACTGACCACGCAGACCCATTCCTTCACATGTAGGCCTGGATCTCAAGCCGTGCAAGTATGGCACCAACCCTGAAAGGGTTAATGACGTGGTCTCAGGATGGAACTTCGCCATTAAGTAAGGCGAGGCTGTAGTTACAATATTAAAAGATTTGAAGCCGCATTTTATAATGGAATAATAATATAATGCTACATACAGTGGACCCTTGATTAGCGGCCATAATCCGTTCCAGGAGCTAGGCCTTTAACCGAAATGGCCTTTAACTAAATTAATATTCCCCATAAGAATTAATGTAAACACAATTAATCCGTTCCAGACAAAAATATTCACACAAAAAAATTTCTTTAACAAATTAGTATTACATACCTTTATTGAAGACTAATGCTGGCTTCTGGAAGATAGGGAGGAGGAAATAGAGAGGAGTTAGTTTTTGGAAGGGGAATCCCCCTCCAAAAGGACTTCAGGTAACAAGTCCCTCTCTGGGGTTACTTCCCTTCTTTTTTCTTTTAATGCCACTAGGACCAGCTTGAGAGTCACTAGAACACTGTCTAGAAAAATAAGTGTCTAGAGTGCTCTGTTTCTTGCGCATCTTTAACATTTCCCTGAAGTGGGACAAGGTTTTGTCACTAAACATGTCGCAGATATGGCTTGTTTCAGCTTGGTCAGGATGGTGTTTTTCAACAAAACTTTGTAACCTATTCCACATTCCACACATTTCCATAATCACTGAAGAAGGCACCTCCTCTCTCTCTCCCTCCCTCCTCCTGTGAAGCAAGTTCCTGAGCTGTGGTCTGTTGCTGTTCCAGATGAAGCTATTGCAGCTCTTCAGTTGTTAGCTCTACCCTGTGGTCCTCCACCAACTCTTCCACATCCTCACCACTCATCTCCAACCCCAGGCTGTTCCCCAATGTCACAATATCTTCCACAACAGGCACAGGGTTGTCAGCTGCAAATCCTTCAAAATCCCTCTGTTGGACACAATCCGGCCACAGTGGTCTCCAAGCAGAGTTCAAAGTCCTGGTAGTCACTCCCTCCCAGGCCTTACCTATAAGGCCTATGCAGTTGTAGATACTGAAGTGATTCTTCCAGAACTCTCTAAGGATCAATTCAGTGTCTGAGGTCATTTCAAAGCACTTCTGAAACACTGCTTTGGTGTACAGTTTCTTGAAGTTAGAAATGACCTGCTGGTCCAAGGGCTGGAGAAGAGGAGTGGTGTTAGGAGGCAAGAACTTCACTTTTATAAATTTCAAGTCCCTAAACATTTGATCTTCCAAGTCTGGAGGATGTGCAGGAGCATTGTCCAGTACCAGGAGGCACTTGAGTCCCAAATTGTTATCCTGAAGGTATTTTTTCACACTTGGGCCAAACACATCATCAACCCAATCTTTGAAAATTGACCTTGTGACCCATGCATTTTGACTTGATTTCCACATCACACAATCTTTTATTGTGAACATTGTGTTTCTTGAACACTCTGGGATTTTCAGAGTGATACACGAGTAAAGGCTTCACTTTGAAATCCCCACTTGCATTGCTACACAACATGAGTTAGCCTGTCTTTCATAGGCTTGTGTCCACGCAGTGTCTTTTCCTCCTGCGTGATGCAGGTCCTGCTGGGCATTTTCTTCCAAAACAGGCCTGTTTCATCACAGTTAAACACTTGTTGGGGTTTCAGATTTTCACTCTATGTAGTCCTGAAATTCCTGCACAAACTTTTCAGCAGAATGTTTGTCTGAACTTGCAGCCTCACCATGCCTTACAACACTGTGTATGCCACTACGCCTCTTAAATCTCTCAAACCAACCTTTGCTGGCCCTAAATTCACTACCAGCAGCACTTGTTCCAGGAGTTTTCTTCACAAGATCTTCATGCAAACGCCTTGCCTTCTCACAAATAACAGACTCCACTACACTGTCTCCCACTTTGTATTTGTTTTTCTTTAATCCACAATAATAATACCTTTTCCATTTGTTCCATTATTGGTGACCTTTGTTTCGTAAGCACATTTACTCCTTTGGTAACATCAGCCTCTTTGATCTGTTCTTTCTTTGACAGGATGGTTGTAATTGTTGATTTGTTTTTTCCAAACATCCTGGCAAGTTCCAGCACCCGCATACCACTCTCATTTTTCTCAATCACTTCTCTCTTAAATTCCATGGTATTTCTCACTCTCTTTGCCACAGGAACTTTACTAGGAACTTTCTTGGGAGCCATGGTTACTTATTTCGCAGTTGCCCTGGCAAAAAACAATGGAAAACAAGCGAAATGTTTGTATGAATGAGCAGAAGCTTCCTTACGTACCGAGAAACACAAACAAACTGAAGTGCAAGCATCCCCAACCGGCGGGTTGACGCGTCCAATACGGCCGCTAAATGGGAGCCGTAAAACCGGTCACTAACCGAGTTGGCCGCTAACAGGAACGGCCGCTAACCGAGGGTCCACTGTATAATGATTTTTTATTATTAACACATCGGCTGTTTCCCACCAAGGCAGGGTACCCCGAAAAAGAAAAACTTTCATCATCATTCACTCCATCACTGTCTTGCCAGAGGTGTGCTTACACTACAGTTATAAAACTACAACATTAACACCCTTCCTTCAGAGTGCCAACACTGTATTTCCCATCTCCAGGACTCAAGTCCGGTCTGCCGGTTTCCCTGAATCCCTTCATAAATGTTACCTTGCTCACAGTCCAACAGCACGTCAAGTCCTAAAAACCATTTGTCTCTATTCGCTCCTATCTAACACGCTCACGCATGCTTGCTGGAAGTCAAAGCCCCTAGCACACAAAATCTCCTTTACCCCCTCCCTCCAACCTTTTCTAGGCCGACCTCTACCCCGCCTTCCCTCCACTACAGATTTATACACTCTCGAAGTCATTCTACTTTGCTCCATCCTCTCTACATGTCCAAACCACCTCAACCCCTCCTCAGCCCTCTGGATAATTGTTTTGGTAATCTCATACCTCCTCCTAATTTCCAAACTACGAATTCTCTGCATTATACATTGGACCCCCGCTATTCGAACGGCTCGGCAATAGAACATATCGTCATTAGAACAAGAAAATCGATATCGCCATGCAAACAAAATACAGTAGGGCCCCGCTTTTCGGCGTTTCGTCTTTTGGCGTTCCGTTTATACGGCGAGTTCAAATTATGACCAAAACTTTTGTATACGGCAAGCGTCTTTCAGATACGGCGCGCGCCACCCGGTTTGTTTACATTTTCCGTGAGCACATCTCTATTATGTAATCATCACTCTTGGGCACATTAAATGTCCAATTTTACGTCAATATAGACATTTTCATTAATCCATCTATGATATATTCTTCAAAATTATATGAGAAACACATTACATAGCATATAAACATGCTGTTTATATGCTATGTTTATATGCTATATAGGTGTGGTTGCCGGGCGGAGGGAAAACATTACGTAATACTAATAATAATCACTCTTGCGCACATTAAATGTCTTATTTTACGTTAATATAGACATTTTCATTAATCCATCTATGATTTTTTCTTTAAAATTATATAAGAAACATGTTACATAGCATATAAACATGCTGTTTATATGCTATGGTGTTGCCGGGCGGAGGGAAAACATTACGTAGTATTAATAATAATCACTCTTGGGCACATTAAATGTCTTATTTTACGTTAATATAGACATTTTCATTAATTCATCTATGATATTTTCTTCAAAATAATTTAAAAAACGCGTTACATAGCATATAAACATGATACATACACCCACAGAATAAAAATTGATAAATATGATATTTGTTTACCAAGCGACTTTGTAGAAGTTGGAAGAATTACGTTGTCTCTAGTCAAACATTGAGGGATAACTGTAGAAAAATATTCCTTTCATATGCCTTCACTCTATATATAGTTATTCACGACCCTTGTGGGTTTAGCACTTCTTTTTTATTATGATAATAATAATGGTAATACAGTGGACCCCCGAGTTTCGTAAACCCCGGAAATCGTACAAGTATGTTAGTATAAAATTGTAAGTGCTTGTGGAAGTGTATTTTTGGGGGTCTGAAATAGACTAACGTACGGGACATTTTTTCTTAAAGGAGTAAATTCGTTCGGTAATGGGGCTTGAGCAGACTTAAGGAGTGAAGTTTTTACGAAACTCGGGGGTCCACTGTACTATCATTAACTCTAAAAATAGTGTGTTGCATGAGAATGGGAGCGTTGCTGTTTGTTTATTTTGTACTAACTTGTACACAATGTAAGAGTATTTGTATTGTGAGGTAATTATTATTATAATAAAAAAAATTATTTTGAGGTAAAAGTCTCACAAACTCTTACAAACGTATGTGAATGAACTAAAAGTGGACACGTATTAATCGCATTCATTTCGCCTGACCGAGTGATCGCCCACTACCTGTTCAGTTTGTTTTTTTACCTTCTCTGAACTCCGTATCTCGTTCTCTCTTTCGTTTACTAGTTGGCTCTCATTGACTATGGCGTCTAAGCTTAGTTGTGATAAAAAGAGGAGTCGTAAGCCTCTTACTTCAAGTGCCAAGTTAGAAATGATTAAACTCAGTGAACTGACTTTTTTGGGTTATCCTGGGTTGTCTACGCATATTTACTATGTATGATAATCTATGTAACTGTATTTGTGTATACCTGAATGAACTTACTAACAAGGTACAGTGGTACCCCGACTTACGATATTTTTTCATTCCAGAATGCTGTTCAAGTGCCATTACCAAACGAATTTATCTCCATAAGAAATGATGTAAAATAGACTAGTCCTTTTAGACCCCCAAAATTACACTTACAAAAGCATTTAAAAAAATCAACTTACATAAAAGGGTGTGTTTGGGGACCATCGTAAGTCGGGGTACCACTGTATATGTTGATTGCTGAGATAGCCATCAAATACAGTTACATATAGCAGCATATGTGTAGAGAACCCAGGATAACCCAAGAGTGTACTCACCTAATTGTGGTTGCAGGGGTCGAGACTTAGCTCCTGGCCCCGCCTCTTCACTGACCGCTACTAGATCCTCTCTCTCCCTGCTCCATGATCTTTATCATACCTCGTCTTAAAGCTATGTATGGTTCCTGCCTCCACTACATCACTTGCCAGACTATTACACTTCCTGACTACTCTATGGCTGAAGAAATGCTTCCTAACATCCCTTTGAGTCATCTGAGTCTTCAACTAACACTCTTGCTAGGAGCTAATGCTGCTGGGGATTGCAAGTTAAAACCTATGATAATTTATCACTCAGAGAATCCTAGGGCCCTAAAGAACTATGCAAAAGGTAGCCTCCCTGTTTATTATAAATCCAATTCAAAAGCTTGGATGACTACTGATCTTTTCATAAATTGGTTCACAGACTATTTTAAGCCAATGTTAATACTTTAAGGTAAGTAATAAGTGTACTCTGTGTGTATCTTACTTTTTATTGTTTTTTTTAATGCCTAGTGCTATTGCTAACTTAATATAAGTTAATGTAAGCTTGTTGTCTGGCATTTATATGCATTTAGAAGTGGAAAAAAATGGTGTTCTGCTTTTCGGCGATGTCTGCTTTAAGGCACTAGCCTGGAACCTAACCTGCCATATAAGTGGGGCCCTACTGTACAGTAGACCCTCATTTAGCACGGTAGTTACGTTCCTGAAAACGTCGTGTTAGATAATTGAAAGAACTTATGGGAAAAATAGGGTTACGTTCCTGGGCGTCCCCAAAAAGCCAAACAAGTTTTTTTTAGACCAACAGATCTTACAAAAATAAAAGTGAATATGTAATTGTAGTTCATTATCGTGATGTATTATGTTGTTTTTACTGCTTAAGACTACAAATGTAACAGAAATAATAGTATTTACCTTAAATTGTGGGTACTGGTGTTTGTGGATGATTGTGAAGAGAGTGGAGAGTTATGATGTGGCCCTACTGGGCTGAGGTGGATAGTAGAGGTTTTGGAATTGAAGTCGATGGTTGTACTGAGTGTCTCTAACTTTAAGTCATTCAGTAAGTCAGTCAGTAAGTTAGTCAAGTCATTCAGTAAGTCAGTCAGTCAAGTCATTCAGCAAGTCAGTCAAGTCATTCAGTAAGTCAGTCAAGTCATTCAGTAAGTCAGTCAAGTCAGTCAGTAAGTCAGTCAAGTCAGTCAGTAAGTCACACAAACTTATGTTTACCTCTTTTTATGTGTACAAAGTCAGCATTAAACACTTGATGTGGCTCATAGTCACCCTCAGTAGGACTCCCCCACTGACTCAATGATTTAACCCACCGCGGGCGACCACACGCTCAAAATTTTTTCCCCTCCATCCGAACCGTGTAATATCAGTTTTACGTCATGTTAGATAAGAATGTGCCGCAATTCTTCAATCATGCATTACCCATAACGTGCAACATAAATTTGTGCTAAATGAGGGTCTACTGTATCACGATTCGAACAAGTGCATCCGAGACCTGTCCGCCCAGGCGCCTCACTGCGCAGGCGTGGAGAGCCAGTCCCACGTTGTTTATACTCGAGAGAACAATACCCTGTACGCTTATCCAGACATTTCACACTTAATTATAATTGTTTGGAGTTTGTTCATTAAGTGCAAGGCAGTGGTGGTAGAGGCAGTAGTGGTAGAGGTGGTAAAGGCAGTGGTAATAGAGGCAGTGGTGGTAGAGGCAGTGGTGGTAGAGGCAGTGGTGGTAGAGGTAGTGGTGGTAGAGGCAGTGGTGGTAGAGGAAGTGGTGGTAGAGGCAGTGGTGGTAGAGGCAGTGGTAGTAGAGGCAGTGGTGGTAGAGGCAGTGGTGGTAGAGGCAGTCTTAATGTAGAGTGCGAGGTGAGTAAACAAGATTAAATGAAGGTTCGGGAGTTTTGTAAACAAACCAGTTGTTGTTGCTGTTACCAGCCTGGACACGTATGATTTCTGTTCACTCCGTGAAGCCGACTGGAAAGAAGTGATCTAATGCAGTTAGCATTACAAACTCCGTTTTCTCTTATACTAACACGTCTGAAGGAGGAAAGAATGGGAAGATGTTTTCATAGCTGGACCAAGTATGCCCGCCACCACCATCCTCCCCAGCCACCACATTCGTAATGACATACATATTTTATTCATTATAGAGGGTATATCGGGTTTTTATATTATTTATATTGTTTATTATGTCATATTAGATGAATTGTGATAGATAAATAAGTTGTCGAGTTGATAATAGCTTCATAGTGAAGTACAGTGGACCCCCGAGTTTCGTAAAAACTTCACTCCTGAAGTCTGCTCAAGCGCCATTACCGAACGAATTTACTCACTTAAGGAAAAATGTCACGTAGTTTAGTCTATTTCAGAACCCCAAAAATACACTTCCACAAGCACTTACAATATTATACTGACATAATTGTACGATTTCCGGGGTGTACGAAACTCGGGGGTCCACTGTACTATTTTGTCATGCCTCCTGACAGCAGGAACGGATTAATTGTATTTCCATTATTTCTTATGGGAAATATTAAATCGCCTTTCAAACATTTTGTGTTAAGAACAAGCTCCTGGAACGGATTATGTTCGAATAGTGAGGGTCCACTGTATTCATACCACACATTGCTCTCAGACATGACAGCTCCACTGCCTTCTTGTTGCAACATTCTCCACCCATGTTTCACACCCATACAAGAGCAATGGTAAAACTTTACTCTCACACATTCCCCTCTTTGCTTCCATGGACAAAGTTCTGTCTCCACAGACTTCTAAGTGCACCACTCACCATTTTTCCCTCATCAATTCTATGATTCACCTCATTTTTCATAGACCCATCTGCTGACACATCCACTCCTAAATATCTAGATACATTCACCTCCTCCATACTCTCTCCCTCCAATCTGATATCCAATCTTTCGTCACCTAATTTTTTTGTTATCCTCATCACCTTACTCTTTCCTATATTCACTTTTAATTTTCTTCTTTTACATACCCTACCAAACTCATCCACCAACCTCTGCAACTTCTCTTCAGAATCTCCCAAAAGCAGTGTCATCAGCAAAGAGCAACCGTGATAACTCCCAGTTTGGGTTAGATTCTTTATCTTTTAAATAACAAAAAGGCACAATACCGTGACTGGAACAATGCACAAATAACCTGCACATAGGAAACGGGAGCTTATGACGACGTTTCGGTCTGACTTGGACCATTTACAAAGTCACACTGACTTGTAAATGGCCCAAGTTGGACCAAAATGTCGTCGTAAGATCCTCTCTCCTATGTGCGGGTTATTTATGTTTTATCTTTTAACCCCACACCTCTTGCCAACACCCGCGCATTCACTTCTCTCACAACTCCATCTATAAATACGTATATTGAACAACCATGGTGACATCACACATCCTTGTCTAAGGCCTACTTTTACTGGGAAATAATCCCCCTCTCACCTACATACTCTAACCTGAGCCTCACTATCCTCGTAAAAACTCTTCACTGCTTTCAGTAACTTACCTCCTATTCCATACATTTGTAACATCTGCCATATTGCCCCCTATCCACCATGTCATATGCCTTTTCCAATTCCATAAATGCCACAAAAACCTCTTTACCCTTATCTAAATACTCTTCACCTATACGTTTCACTGCAAACACTTGGTCTACACACCCCCTATCCTTCCTAAAGCCTCCTTGTTCATCTGCTATCCTACTCTCCGTCTTACTCATAATTCTTTCAATAATAACTCTCCCATACACTTTACTAGGTATACTCAACTCCCTTATTCCCCTATAATTTTTGCACTCTTTTGTCCCCTTTGCCTTTATACAAAGGCAAAGGGGGCAGAGGCATGCTCTCTGCCAATCCCTAGGTACCTTACCCTCTTCCATACATTTATTAAATAAAAGCATCAACCACTCCAACACTATATCCCCACCTGCTTTTTAACATTTCTATCTTTATCCCATCAATCCCAGCTGCTTTACCCCCTTTCATTCTACCCACTGCCACATGAACTTCCCCCACACTCACAACTGGCTCTTCCTCACTCCTACAAGATGTTATTCCTCCTTGCCCTATACACGAAATCCCAACTTCCCTATCTTCATCAACATTTAACAATTCCTCAAAATATTCACTCCATCTTCCCGATACCTCTAACTCTCCATTTAATAACTGTTCTCTAATATTTTTAACTGTCAAATCCATTCTTTCACACTCCAGACAACATACTCCACCAATATTCAAAAACCTAAACTTACTCACCATACAAGACATTCATACTTTTTACTGTGCCTATTACATACATAGAACACTCTATGCAAATATTAACCCACCACTCAAACTTCTCCTTACCAATTTTAACAGGACACATGACCATAACTTTTTACCATGTAGTCTAGAATAAGTCTCTAGAATAAACTGCCCCTAATGCCATGGCATGCCAGTGGCTCTCCTTGCATTACAGTTTTATAATTGTTTTATAATTGTAACTACCAATAACATTGTACACTTGTAACATGCATTGAAATAAAAATTATTATTATTATTATTATTAAGTAGTCCTAAGAATGCCTGCAATGCACAGCATATTAGGGGCTTTTGGCATGTACATCTCATTAATAACAATGTATCTTGTCTACCATGTAACATTGTACCATGTCTCAATAAAGTATTATTATTATTATTATTATTCATCTCACTCCAAAAAATTTTCTTATTTTCAACAAAATTTGTTGATAACATCTCATCCACTCTCTCATTTGCTCTCTTTTTACATTGCTTCACCACTCTCTTAACCTCTCTTTTTCTCTCCATATACTCCTCCCTCCTTGCATCACTTCTTTGTAAAAATCTCTCGTATGCTAACATTTTCTCCCTTACTACTCCCTTTACATCATCATTCCATCAATGGCTCTTCTTCCCTCCTGCACCCACTTTCCTATAACCACAAACTTCTGCTGAACACTCTAACACTACTACATTCTTAAACCTACCTAATATATCTTCGACCCCATTGCCTGTACTCTCACTAGCCCATCTATCCTTAAATAGTTGTTTATATCTTATCCCTAACTGCCTCCTCCTTTAGTTTATAAACCTTCACCTCTCTCTTACTTGGTGCTTCTATTTTCCTTGTATCCTATCTACCTTTTACTCTCACTGTAGCTACAACTAAAAAGTGATCTGATATATCTGTGGCCCCTCTATAAACATGTACATCTTGAGGTCTACTCAACAGTCTTTTATCTACCAATACATCGTCCAACAAACTACTGTCATTTCACCCTACATCATATCTTGTTTACTTATTTATCCTCTTTCTTAAAATATGTGTTACCTATAACCAAACCCCTTTCTATACAAAGTTCAATCAAAACCCCCCCATTTTCATTTACCCCTGGCACCCCAAACTTACCTACCACACCCTCTCTAAACGTTTCTCCTACTTTAGCATTAGGTCCCCTACAACAATTACTCTCTCACTTGGTTCATAAGTTCCTACACACTTGCTTAACATCTCCCAAAATTTCTCTCTCTCCTCTTCACTCCTCTCCTCTCCAGGTGCATACATACTTATTATGACCCACTTTTTGCATCTGACCCTTATTTTAATCCTTGAATTTACACATTTATATTCCCTCTTCTCCTTCCATAACTGATCCTTCAACATTATTGCTACCCCTTCCTTAACTCTAACTCTCTCAGATAGTCCTGACTTAATCCCATTTATTTCTCCCCACTGAAACTCACCTACCCCCTTCAGCTTTGTTTTGCTTAGAGCTATCACATCCAACTTTTTCATTCATAACATTAGCAATCATCTCTTTCTTATCCACACTACATCCACACACATTCAGGCAACCCAGTTTTATAAAGTTTTTCTTCACGTTTTTAGTATTTTACTACAGGAAAAGGGGTTACTAGTCCACTGCTCCTGGCATTTTAATCACCTCATACGACACGCATGGCTTACGGAGGAAATATTCTTTTCCACTTCCCCATGGAGAACAGAGAAAATAAAGAACAAGAACTATTAACCCTTTAGGGGTTGACAGGCCTTCTCGGAAACACGTTCTCAGGGTCGAAAAATTTTTGGAAAAAAAAATAATAATTTTTTCTTATGAAATGATAAGAGAATCTTTTTCCGATCATAACGACACCAAAAGTACGAAATTTGAGTGAAAACTTACGGAATTATGCTCTCACGAAGTTATCGGTCTCGAAGATGTTTACGCATCGGCGATTTCACCCAATTTGAGCCCTATTTTTGGCCAATTACAATGTTCCAGTCCACTAAAATCATAGCTATTTCGCTAGAACTTCATTTCTTCTATCGATTGAGTACAAGAAACTGCCTATTTACCAATTTCAACTACCCAAAATAGTGGTCAGAAAATGACAATTTGGCCAATTTCAAACAAATTTCAAACGATGCCAATTTCAAAATAGGGTCCAGAATAAACAAGGCAGACATTCCTGGCACTAAAATAACATCTTCTCTGTTCATTAGTCACGTCTCCAGGCCCCTCTTACATTACTTTTGCTTTCCATTTTGAATTTTTATTCTCACAAAAAAATAGAAGATTTACTGTTATGTATACAACTGCATCATTGTAAAAATGGTATAAATAATATCAGCACACTTGTGCATGAATATTAGACTCGCCAGTTGATGTGTATTGGACGCATGGTGTGATTTGTTTACTCTTGAACATCGGCGAAAATCGAACATTTTCGCTACTTTGAGCTCAATTTCAAGGTATACTTGTCATTGTCAAACCAATCAAAATCATCTCTATTTATGTAATATATCTTCCATTCTATCACATGAGACCAAGAAAACGAGAATACATCAATAAATACCATAAGAAAATAGACTGCAAAATCGCTGTTTTAAACGAAAAAAACGGTCAGTTTTTTTTTTTTCTTATTATGCAGTGTGTGGTGCAGGATTTTTTTTATACTGCGCACACTGACCACATAGACCCATTCTTTCATATGTAGGCCTAACAGCCATTTCCTGCTTAATTTGAAGCCGCTAGAATTTACACGTACTAGTACGGCACCAACCCATGCTCGTAAAACGTACTAGTACGGCACCGACCCCGAAAGGGTTAAGAAAAAGAAAAAAAACCTAGATGTGTGTATGTATACAGTAGACCGTCATTTAGCACGAGTTTATGTGGCACGATTTGGGTATTGCACGACTGAAGAATTGTGGCACATTTTTATCTAACACTGTAAAATTAACTTTACACAGTTTGCGGAGGGGAAAAAATTTTGAGCGCGCGGTCGCAGCGGTGGGTTACACCATTGAGTCAGTGGGGGAGTACTGCTACTATCCCCCGCCACCCTCAGCCACCCGCACTACCCTCCCAGCCTTCAGTTTGGTTCATACGCGTGTAGGACGACAATAGTACTCGCGAAGCTCGCTGTGTTTATTTACATACATTTTTCTGCCAAGCAATCATGGCACCCAGTAAGCATACAAGTGTTCCTGCAAGTGACAAGAAAAGGTTTAACCCTTTGACTGTTTCGGTCGTATACATACGTCTTACGAGCCAGTGTTTCGGAAGTACATATACGTACTCAATATATACTCAAAAATTCTAGTGGCTTCAAATCAAACGGGAGAAAGCTGGTAGGCCCACATATGAGAGAATGGGTCTGTGTGGTCAGTGTGCGCGGTATAAAAAAAATCCTGCAGCACACAGTGCACAATAAGAAAAAAAAAACTCTGACCGTGTTTTTGGATTAAAATGCCGACTTTGAGGTGTATTTTCGTAAAGTATTTATGGTTGTATTCTATTTTTTGTGGTCTCATTTGATAGAATGGAAAACATATTACAGAAAGAGAGATAATTTTGATTAGTTTCATGATGAAAATGACCTTGAAATTGAGCTCAAAGTAGTGGAAATGTTCGATTTTTGCCAATGTTCACGAGTACACAAATCACACCATGCGTCCAATACACGTCAACTGGTGAGTCTAATATTCTTACACAAGTGCACTGATATTATTTATACCATTTTTACAATAATGCAGTAGTCTGCATAACAGTAAATCTATTTTTTGTGTGAATAAAAAATAAAAATAGAAAGCAAGAGTAATATAAGAGGGCCCTAAAGACGTGACTAATGAACAGAGAAAATCTTATTTTAGTGCCAGGAATGTCTGCATTGTTTATTCTGGACCCTATTTTGAAATTGACATCTTTTTTATTTTGCATGAAATTGGCCAAATTGCCAATTTCCGACCACTTTATTGGGTAGTTGAAATCAGTAAATTGGTGGTTTTTTGTACTCAATCGATAGAACAAATAGAGTTCTAAAGAAATAGCTATGAGTTTGGTCGACTGTAAAAATGAAATTGGCCGAAAATAGGGCTCAAAGTCAGCGAAATCGCCGAGGCGTACATATCACTGACATCGCTAACTTCGCGAGAGCGTAATTCCGTAAGTTTTCCATCAAATTTCGTACTTTTGGTGTCATTACCATCGGGAAAAGATTCTCTATCATTTCATAAGAATTTTTTTTTTTTTTCAAAAATTTGCGACACAGAATGACAGTTTCAGAATGGGACCTCCGACAGTCAAAGGGTTAAGAGTTCACGTCTAGGAATTACGAAGAAAATCGAGACTTACTGAATGGCTTGACTGACTTACTGAATGACTTGACTGGCTTACTGAATGACTTGACTGACTTACTGAATGACTTGACTGACCTACTGAATGACTTGACTGACCTACTGAATGACTTGACTGAATGGCTTGACTGACTTACTGAGTGACTTACTGAATGACTTGACTGACTTACTGAATGACTTGACTGACTTACTGAATGACTAAGTTAGACAGTACAATCATCGACTTCCATTCCAGAACCTTTACCATCCACCTCAGCCCAGTAGGGTCACAGCATAACTCTCCACTCTCTTCACAATCATCCACAAACACCAGAACCCACAATTTAAGGTAAGAAATACTATTATTTCTGTTACATTTGTAGTCTTAAGCAGTAAAAACAACATAATACATCACGATAATGAACTACAATTACATATTCACTTTTATTTTTGTAAGATCTGTTGTTCCAAAAAAAGTTGCTTTGGCTTTTTGGGGGCTCCCTGGAACGTAACCCTATTTTTCCCATAAGTTCTTCAGTTCATCTAACATAATTATACGTAACACAGTTTTCAGGAACGTAACTATCGTGTTAAATGATGGTCTACTGTATATGTATATGCATGTGAATGCCTGTATAGTGTGACTTAAGTGTAAGTAGAAGTAGCAAGATATACTTGTTATCCAGCGTGTTTATGAGACAGAAAAAAAAGACACCCTACCATCATGCACCCATCACAAGACTCACAGAGGGAAAATTCCTAGGAATCCACCTTGACAGTAGCCTTAAATTCCAAACACATATACAACAAATTTCCAAGAAAATCTCGAAGACAGTAGGCATATTATCAAAGATACGCTATTATGTACCTCAATCAGCTCTCCTTGCACTATATCATTCACTTATCTACCCGTATCTCACCTATGGAATCTGTGCATGGGGATCAACAACGTTAAATCACCTTAGACCACTCATAACACAACAAAAGGCCGCAGTCAGAATGATAACAAATTCCCACTCTAGACAGCATACTCCACCAATATTCAAAAGTCTCAAACTACTCACCGTAAAGAACATTCATACTTACTCTTGTGCCTACTACATATATAAAACTTTACACTCTAATATAAACCCTCTGCTCAAAACTCTCCTCACCAACTTTAATAGGACCCATGACCACAACACACGACACAGATCACTTTTTGATATACCCCGTGTTCATATCAACCTATGTAAAAATTCTATGCACATAAAGGGCCCCAGAATCTGGAATTCATTACCAGTAAATATTAAGATAATCTTGTCTGAAAATCAATTTAAGACTCAACTCAAAAACCACCTACTCACCCAAACCTAAATGATCATACTATAAACTACTTTGAAAAATGCTCATTGTTACTTTCCTATACGATAATCTCAATTTTTAATAATATGTTACTATTTTGTTACCCCCTACTCATATTATAAGTTAATGTCAAAAATGCTCAATGTTATTTTCCTTAAGATAATCTCAATTCCATATTATCATTCAAGAATCTTAACACCTGTAACAATCTAAGATCTAATATCATTATATAATAATTTAAACAGTAAAATTTCATCATATTGTAATTTTGAAAATAATTTTTAACTAGAATAAACTCAATAAATTTCTCTAATATTAAGTACATAGTTTTTAAGGACTAGAATAAGCTGCCCCTAATGCCATGGCATGTCAGTGGCTCTCCTTGCACTCAATTTACATTGTAACTTCCGATACCCATGTAATCTGCAATGAAATAAAATTTGTTTGTTTGTTTGTTTGTTTGTTTGTTATGTAAAACAATTACAGGTTTCTGTTTCACACTCATTTGGCAGGACGGTAGTACAGTGGAACCCCGAATATCACCCATAATCCGTTCCAGAAGGTCAGCCTAAATTCGAAGCAATATTTCCCATAAGAATTAATGTAAATACAATTAATTCATTACAGACACCCAAAAATAATGAAAAAAAATACATTTTGTAAAGTTTAACTATAGTTTTACATACACAAAACAATGACAATTACATATAAATGAACATTTAAATCATTATTACATACAGTGGTCCCTCGACTAACGATCTTAATCCATTCCAGGAGCTAGACCTCAACACGAAAAAATCATTATTCAAAACCTTATTTCCCATAAAAAATAATGTAAATACAATTAATCCGTTTCCACCCAAAAATTTTCACAAAAAATCCATTTTTTTAAAGAATAAATACTATAGTTTTACATACAGAAAACAATGAGAAATAAATATAAAGCACTAATTATAATGGACAAATGAACAGTTAAATAAGTTTTACCTTCATTGTTGGCGTATGAGAGTGTTTGTTTGGAGGCAGGACAAAATAAGTCCTTCAATATGACAATAATATCAACTCTACAGCTTATTTATGTAGCACAATTCATCTAATATGACATAATAAACACTATTAACCCTTTGACTGTCGCAACCCTCAATCCTGAGGTTTACTTCCATTCGTAGATTTCTTGTTTTTTTCACTATTTTATTTTTTTACGTAACTTATGTGGCCTGTGAGACCAATGTAAGGTGCAATGTACGTACATATATACACTCGTTGTATGCAACACAATAACCGCACAAACATTATTATCATTATATTGTTTACAAAACTTGTTTACACAAACCAACAATACAAAGAATTCTTTATTATTATTGTTCTATAATACAGTGGACCCTCGGTTAACGAATACCCCGGAAATCGTACAATTATGTAAGTATAATATTGTAAGTGCATGTGGAAGTGTATTTTTGGGGGTCTGAAATAGACTAACCTATGTGACATTATTTCTTAAGGAAGTAAATTTGTTCGGTAATGGCACTTGAGCAGGCTTCTGGGATGAAGTTTTTTCGTTAAACGAGGGTCCACTGTATATACAGTCATACCTCGGTTAACGATATTAATCCGTCAGAGAGGGTGTATCTGTAACCGAATCAAACGTTATCCAAATCAATTTTCCCCATAAGAAATAATGGAAATAAAATTAATCTGTTCCAGACTTCCAAAAGTATTAAAATAAAATATTTTTTTAGAACTTTTTGACATTAAATAATACACAATTTAATGAACATTAAAGAAATACATATAAATATAGTACAATAACATGTCACTTACATTTATTGAAGAGTTGTTGATGTGTGGAGGAGAGGAAAGGATGGAGTATAGTATGTTAGTGTTTGGAAGGGGAATCCCCTTCCATTAACACTGCAGGTGGCAAGTTCTTTTCTGGGGTTACTAGCCTTTTTCTTTGAATGCTACACTCCCTGCATGAATGCTACACTCCCTGCATGAATGCTACACTCCCTGAATGAATGCTACACTCCCTGCATCCCTGCTTGAATGCTACACTCCCTGCATGAATGCTACACTACCTGCATCCCTGCTTCACTCCCTGCATGAATGCTACACTCCTGCATGACTGCTACACTCCCTGCATGCCTGCTACACTCCCTGCATGCCTGCTACACTCCCTACATGCCTGCTACACTCCCTGCATGCCTGCTACACTCCATGCATGCCTGCTACACTCCCTGCATGCCTGCTAAACTCCCAGCATGCCTGCTAAACTCCCTGCATGCCTGCTAAACTCCCTGCATGAATGCTACACTCCCTGCATCCCTGCTACACTCCCTGCATGCCTGCTACACTCCCTGCATGCCTGCTACACTCCCTGCATGAATGCTACACTCCCTGCATGAATGCTACACTCCCTGCATGAATGCTACACTCCCTGCATCCCTGC
The DNA here is from genome assembly GCA_009830355.1 of Cherax destructor. NCBI lineage: Eukaryota > Metazoa > Arthropoda > Malacostraca > Decapoda > Parastacidae > Cherax > Cherax destructor. Next base: position 23,626 of record WNWK01023379.1, read on the forward strand.
TTCACTCCCTGCATGAATGCTACACTCCCTGCATGAATGCTACACTCCCTGCATCCCTGCATGAATACTACACTCCCTGCATCCCTGCATGAATGCTACACTCCCTGCATCCCTGCTACACTCCCTGCATGCCTGCTACACTCCCTGCATGCCTGCTACACTCCCTGCATGCCTGCTACACTCCCTGCATCCTTGCTTCACTCCCTGCATGCCTGCTACACTCCCTACGTGAATGCTACATTCCCTGCATGAATGCTACACTCCCTGCATGAATGCTACACTCCCTGCATGAATGCTACACTCCCTGCATGAATGCTACACTCCCTGCATGAATGCTACACTCCCTGCATGAATGCTACACTCCCTGCATGAATGCTACACTCCCTGCATGAATGCTACACTCCCTGCATGAATGCTACACTCCCTGCATGAATGCTACACTCCCTGCATGAATGCAGGGAGTGTGGCTTATTTAGCAGTTGCAAGCACTAAAAACAGTGGAATAATGACAATATACTGGTATGAATGCGTGGGTGGAGGTCGCTCTCGCTTGTAAACAATAGCACACTGACACTCCCTGGAGTGCCCGCACAGCTGGGCGCCACGCGGACACGTCCAGGACGAATATCGTAAACCGAAGCAATCATCGTAAACCGAGTCAATATTTTGACGTAAAAATGTATCGCTAACCGAATTTTTTATCCTACGCCATCGTTAACCGAGGTATGACTGTACAGTGGACCCTCGGCTAATGTTCTTAATCCGTTCCAGGAGCTAGAGCTTTAGCCGAAAAAAATGTTATCCGAAGCCTTATTTCCCATAAGAAATAATGTAAATACAATTAATCCGTTTCAGACATCCAAAAATATTCACAAAAAAAAAAAAAAATTTAAAGAATAACTATAGTTTTACATACAGAAAACACACATAAATACTACATACAATTTAAAATTTATAAATAAATAATGAAATAAACATTTAAAATAACATTTACTTACCTTTATTGAAGAGACTTGCTGGCATTGGGAAGATAGGGAGGACAGGGGCAGGGCTTAGTGTTTGGATGGGGACTCCTCACTCCCTGCACTACTGCTACACTCCCTGTATGCTTGCTACACTCCTTGCATTCTTGCTACACTCCCTGCATGCCTGTTACACTCCCTGCATGCCTGCTACACTCCTTGCATTCTTGCTACACTCCCTGCATGCCTGCTACACTCCTTGCATGCCTGCTACACTCCTTGCATGCCTGCTACACTCCTTGCATGCCTGCTACACTCCCTGTATGCCTGCTATATTCCCTGCATGCCTGCAACACTTCCTGCATGCCTGCTACACTCCCTGCATGCCTGCTACACTCCTTGCATGCCTGCTACACTCCTTGCATGCCTGCTACACTCCCTGTATGCCTGCTATATTCCCTGCATGCCTGCTACACTCCCTGCATGCCTGTTACACTCCTTGCTTGCCTTCTACACTCCCTGCATGCCTGTTACACTCCTTGCTTGCCTTCTACACTCCCTGCATGCCTGCTACACTCCCTGCATGCCTGCTACACTCCCTGCATGCCTGCTACTCCTTGCATGCCTGCTACACTCCCTGTATGCCTGCTATATTCCCTGCATGCCTGCTACACTCCCTGCTTGCCTGCTACACTCCCTGCATGCCTGTTACACTCCTTGCTTGCCTTCTACACTCCCTGCATGCCTGCTACACTCCTTGCATGCCTGCTACACTCCTTGCATGCCTGCTACACTCCCTGAATGCCTGCTAAACTGTGTTTTTGTTGTACATCCTGACAAGCTCACCCACACGTACGCCACTCTCAAATTTTTCAACAATCTCCTTCTTCAGTTCGATGGTGTTCCTCACTCTCTTTACCACAGGGGTGCCACTAGGAAGCTTCTTTGGACCCTTGGTGACTTATTTCACAGTGACAGTCACTAACTCACCAAAAAACACACCAAATGTATTGTGAATGCTTGAAAGAGCGCGCTGGGTGTTGTTCACTCGTGTAAACAACGATGGACTGGCGTCCTGGGAGGAGGTGCGCAAGCGCAGAGCAGGCAGACAGGTCTGGTACGTAACGTTAGCTGAGTAAATAACGCTAGCCGAAAAAAATATTGAACGTAAAAAGCAAACTTTACCCGAAAAAAATGTTATCTGGAATGAACGTTAGCCGGGGGTCCACTGTATATACAAATGTACAGTCACTGGACATGTTCATAGAAGTTCTGCAGCTTGTGGAACTCTTTGAAACATGGTTTTATGCACAGCGGTGTTTTACGTTCCTCACACATAAAACGAGTGTCTCTGCATTTTTGTGGGCGTTTTTTTGTATATGCACAGACAAAATACCTCTTGTGAGCAGTTTTCTTCAAAGTAGTAGCAGGCAGTTATGTTAGGTAGTTATTCTAGGTTGATGGTCGTCTGGGTCGTCATTCTTTCCTTCCTACCTACCTACCTTCCTTCCTTCCTTCCTTCCTACCTACTTACCTACCTACCTACCTTCCTAACTTCCTTCCTACCTACCTTCCTTCCTTACTACCTTTCATCTCGTCCTTCCTTTCTTCCTTCTGGTTTCTATATACAGTCATCCCTCGGTTTTCGTGTTTAATACGTTCCTGAGGAATGCACTAAAACTGAAACACACGAAAACTGAAACCATTTTCCCCATAAGAAATAATGGAAATTCAATTAATCCGTTCTAGAAACCCAGAAGTTTGGTAAAAAAAAAATTTGGGGGGCCTTAAAGATAGATTTACATGCACAAATGAATGAAATGAATGTGGCACTTACCTTTATTGAAGACTGATGTTGCTGGATGGAAGAGAGGGAGGAGGGGAGAGGGAAGAGACCCTATTTTTTGGAAAGGGAATCCCCTTCCATAAGGAATTTAGGTACCACGTCCTTATCCGGGGTCACTTCCCTGCATGCCTGCTACACTCCCTCCCTGTCTGCTACACTCCCTCCCTGCCTGCTACACTCCCTGCATACCTGCTCCACTCCCTGCATACATGCTCCACTCCCTGCATACCTGCTCCACTCCCTGCATACCTGCTACACTCCCTGCATACCTGCTACACTCCCTGCATACCTGCTACACTCCCTGCATACCTGCTACACTCCCTGCATACCTGCTACACTCCCTGCATACCTGCTACACTCCCTGCATACCTGTTACACTCCCTGCAAAGATGCTACACTCCCTGCAAAGATGCTACACTCCCTGCAAAGATGCTACACTCTCTGCATACATGCTACACTCCCTGCATACATGCTACACTCCCTGCATACATGCTACACTCCTGCATACATGCTACACTCCCTGCATACCTGCTACACTCCCTGCATACCTGCTACATCCCTGCATACCTGCTACACTCCTGCATACCTGCTACACTCCCTGCATACCTGCTACACTCCCTGCATACCTGCTACACTCCCTGCATACCTGCTCCACTCCCTGCATACCCTGCTAACACTCCCTGCATACCTGCTACACTCCCTGCATACCTGCTACACTCCCTGCATACCTGCTACACTCCCTGCATACCTGCTACACTCCCCTGCATACCTGCTACACTCCCTGCATACCTGCTACACTCCCTGCATACCTGCTACACTCCCTGCATACCTGCTACACTCCATACTCACTCCCTGCATACCTGCTACACTCCCTGCATACCTGCTACACTCCCTGCATACCTGCACACTCCCTGCATACCTCACACTCCCTGCATACCTGCTACACTCCCTGCATACCTGCTACACTCCCTGCATACCTGCTACACTCCCTGCATACCTGCTACACTCCTGCATACCTGCTACACTCCCTGCATACCTGCTACACTCCCTGCATACCTGCTACACTCCCCTGCATACCTGCTACACTCCCTGCATACCTGCTGCACTCCCTGCATACCTGCTGCACTCCCTGCATACCTGCTACACTCCCTGCATACCTGCTACACTCCCTGCATACCTGCTACACTCCCTGCATACCTGCTACACTCCCTGCATACCTGCTACACTCCCTGCATACCTGCTACACTCCCTGCATACCTCACACTCCCTGCATACCTGCTACACTCCCTGCATACCTGCTACACTCCCTGCATACCTGCTACACTCCCTGCATACCCGCTACACTCCCTGCATACTGCTACACTCCCTGCATACCTGCTACACTCCCTGCATACCTGCCACTCCCTGCATACCTACACTCCCTGCATACTCACTCCCTGCATACCTACACTCCTGCATACCTGCTACACTCCCTGCATACCTGCTACACTCCCTGCATACCTGCTACACCCTGCATACCTGCTACACTCCCTGCATACCTGCTACACTCCCTTTACCAAAGGACTGGCACTAGGAGCTTTCTTTGGGCCCATGGTAGCTTATATAGTAGTCACACACAATAATCAAGGCCCAAAAACAATGAATTGTTAATAAATGTTTTGTATAAACTCCTGGGGTGATGTTCACTCAAGCGTAAACAATGCTAGACTGCGTGGGAGGTTGTCTACGACCTTTGTATGTGTGCAGCACTGGTGGACAGGTTCCGGACCATGCACGAAAACGGAGGGAATCACACGAAAACAGAGGTAAATTTTCCCCGAAAAAACTGCACGAAAACTTAAACACACGAAAACAGAGATACACGAAAATGGAGGGATGACTGTATACACACACAGTCACTGGACACGTGTCTAGAACTGCTATAAGCTTCTGGAAGCTGGTTGTTGTGTCTGGGTCATCATTCCGTCCTTCCTTCCTTCCTTCCTACATTCCTTCTTAACTTCCTTCCTTTCATCTCGTCCTTCCTTCTGGTTTCTATATATACGCATATATAATCACTGGACACTTCATAGAATTGCTATTAGCTTCTGGAAGCTGGTTGTTGTTTCTGGGTCGTCATTCCTTCCTTCCTACATTCCTTCTTACCTTCCTTCCTGCCTTCCTTCCTACCTACCTTCCTTCCTTACTTACTTTCTTCCTTCTGGTTTCTATATATACACATATATAGTCACTGGACACTTCATAGAACTGACATTTAGCTTCTGGAAGCTGGGTGTTGTGAGTGTGTGGACTTATAAATATGCAGAGTCAGGGTGCGGCTGCTGTCAAAATGACATATTATTACCATCACTCACCACCCTCACTGCCTGTCAACACCCATGGGGTCCCATGGTCCTCTTCCCCACAGTCCTTCCTACCTACTTACCTACCTACTTACTTACCTACTTGCCTACCTACTTGCCTACCTACTTACCTACCTACTTACTTACCTACTTGCCTACCTACTTACTTATCAACTTGCCTACCTACTTACCTACTTACTTACCTACTTGCCTACCTACTTGCCTACTTACTTACCAACTTACTTACCTACTTGCCTACCTACTTACTTACCTACTTGCCTACCTACTTACTTACCTACTTGCCTACCTACTTACTTACCTACCTACTTACCTATTGCTATTGTTCTATAATATATATACACATATATAATGACTGGACACTTTCCATCAACTTCCCTTAGCCTTGAAGCTGTGTGTTTGTGTGGACATCTAAATTTGCTGAGTCAGGGTAAGGCAGCTGTCAAAATGACATATTATACCATTACTCACCACCCTCACTGGTGTCAACCTGTCAACACAAAAGGGGTTGCATGTCTTCTTCCCCACAACCTCCTTCCTAGCTTCCTTTCTTCCTTCATTCCTTCCTTCCTTTCTCTCATCTCTTCCTTCCTTCCTCTCATCTCTTCCTTCCTTCCTCTCATCTCTTCCTTCCTGCCTTCCTTTCTTCCTTTCTTTCTTCTTTCCTTCCTTCCTTCCTTTCCTCCTTCCTTCCTTCTTCTTTCCTTCCTTCCTCTCATCTCTTCTTTCCTTCCTTCCTTCCTTTCATCTCTTCTTTCCTTCCTTCCTTCCTCTCATCTCTTACTTTCTTCCGTCCTTCCTTCTGGTATCCTGGGCATTGCTTTCGGTCACAAACTCCTCAAAACCATGAAATTCATCTTCACTGACACTTCCATCTGTGTTAGAGCTATCAATGGGGAAGAGAAGAGTCCCAGATTAGCCCGGAGTCAGTATTTCTTACCGCTAGGCATGCTGAACAAGGACTACTGAAATGGCATTCCCACAATGCACCACTGGCTGCCCGATTTTTTTTATACTGCGGCACACTGACCACACAGACCCGTTCTCTCACATGTGGGCCTACCAGCTTTCTCCTGCTTGATTTGAGGCCGCTAGAATTTAGGCGTATAGATACGTCCGAAACAGTGGCTCGTAAGATGTATATATACGACCGAAACAGTCAAAGGGTTAATAACATAGAAACATGATATAAACTCTAGAATGAATAAAACATGTCATAACGAATCTGGAAGGACTGGTGGAGTGTGTGTTGTTGTTGTTGTTGTTGGGTATAAGGAGGAGATGGTGGCAGAGGACGGCGTTCTTCTCAGTGTCCCTATAATCCTCAAACAACCTTGTTGGAGTTAAGTTTCTTGTCGTCATTTTCTATCGATTAATCACTTAACTTACTTAACCCTTTCAGGGTCCAAGGACCCTCTCCAAAACTCGTTCTCAGGGTCCATTAAAAAAAAAAAAATTTATGAAATGATAGAGAATCGTTTTCCGATCATAACGCCACCAAAATTATGAAATTTGATTGAAAACTAACGGAATTATGCTTTCACGAAGCTAGCGGTATCGATGACATTTACGCATCGGCGATTCCGCCCACTTTGAGCCCTATTTTCGGCAAATTCCAATGTTTCAGTCTACTAAAATTATAGCTATTTCGCTAGAACTCTATTTCTTCTATCGATTTAGTACAAGAAACCGCCTATTTACCAATTTCAACTACCCAAAATAGTGGTCAGAAAATGGCAATTTGGCCAATTTCACACAAATTTCAAACGATGCCTATTTCAAAATAGGGTCCAGAATAAACAAGGCAGACATTCCTGGCACTAAAATAACATCTTCTCTGTTCATTAGTCACGTCTCCAGGCCCCTCTTACATTACTTTTGCTTTCCATTTTGAATTTTTATTCTCACAAAATATAGATTTACTGTTATGTATACAACTGCATCATTGTAAAAATGGTATAAATAATATCAGCGCACTTGTGCAAGAATATTAGACTCGTCAGTTGATGTGTAATGGACACATGGTGTGATTTGTATACTTGAACATCGGCCAAAATCGAACATTTTCGCTACTTTGCGCTCAGTTTCAAGGTACTTGTCATCGTGAAACCAGTCAAAATTATCTCTATTTCTGTAATATATCATCCATTCCATCAAATGAGACTAAGAAAACGAGAATACAAGCATAAATACCATACGAAAATAGACTGCAAAGTCGCTGTTTTAAACCAAAAACACGGTCAGAGTTTTTTCCTTTATTATGCACTGTGTGGTGCAGGATTTTATACTGTGCACATTAATTCACAGATCCATTCTTCACATCTAGGCACATGAGGCAGAGGCAGCAGGCAGTAGCTAGTGGCTGCTCATATTTGGTCATTCC